>APFE031248710.1:18670-74531 GCA_000404065.3 Pinus taeda
CAATTTGTAATCTTTCAGGGAAAGGAGGTGTGGATGAAGATGCAAGTTGCTCAACTATAGGAGTTGTGGGGGTTGACTCTTTTTCTTTTTCTTTTTGAATGATTGGGTTTTGAAGAGATGCTTCCTCAGAACCTTTATTGACTTTAACAGAATCCTCCTCAGAGGTATCTTGTTCCTGATCATCTATAGAAGGTTTTTCTAAAACTCTACCAGATCTGAGTTCAACATCATTAAGAGGAACAATCATATAGGTAGGAAATTGTTGTCCTTCTACCATGTAAGCATTCTGAGGATTTTTGTTGTTGGGATTTGGCAATGGCTGAGCTGGTAGTTGATTTGTCTTTTGTTGAAATGGAAGCAAGAGTTGAGGATTTGGATTTTGTTGAGAAGGTTGTTGTTGTGGAAATGGCAATGAAAGTTGTGGGTTTTGACTTGGAAGTTGTGGATTTTGTTTATTTTGAAAAGATGGAGGATATTGAGAAAATTGAGCGAATCTCCCATAAGGATTTTGCATCCCTTTTGCCCATGATTGATATGGATTTTGAGGTTGGGGCCAAGGTTGTTGCCAAGAATTCCAATTTGGCGGGAGCTGAAAGTTCATAGGATTGTTAAATCCTTGATTTTGTTGCCCCTTCCAAGGTCTTCTTGAAACAAATCAAAGGGACTCTACTGAATTTGGATCTTCCTAAAAGACAGCTTTGAGTCCAGGAATTGAAGGACAATCCTTGGTCTCATGACTTTCTGAGCAAATCATACATGTTTCTACAACTTTTGCATCCAAGGGGAATTCCCTTAGAACATGTTTCTTTCTACATTTTAGACAAAATATAGCCAAGGCATTAGCTTCTGTTTTCTGCTTATTTTGTATTTTAAGGGTGTCTAGTTGTTCATTAAGGCTCCCTATAATATTAGTTTTGAACTCATCAAGCATATTGCCAATCTCTGCCCTACTTACTGATCCAGTTTCAGATTTGTTTGCTCTAATAAGAGAAGGATCTCTAGGCGCTTTTCCCGTTTTAGATTTTCCCCTTAAGAGATGGACACATAGTTATGCTATGTCACGAAGTGGAAGTTGAGAAATGTCTCCCTTCCCCATCATGTTTAAAATATCTATCCATTCATCTATAATGGCTTTCAATAGAAGGGCTTTCAAGGTTTCCTCATCTAAATTACTCATTTTTGCTCTCTTTAAGTTGTATTGAAATATTTCAAGTAAATCCTCAAAGTTCTCATCTTCTTTTTTCATCATTTTGAATACCTCATCCTTATGATTAGTGGGCATACAATAATCCAGATATCTATCCAAAAATGTTTGTTTCATTTCATTCCAAGTTCTAATATATTGAGTGACTAATCCCATGAACCATTTCAAAGCAGCTCCTTTTAGTGTTGAAGGAAACAATTTGAGCTTTTGAGAGTCTTCCATATAGTCATACATTCGGCACAAGACTTCAAACTCAAATATAAATGTTTTAGGATCCTCACTTTGCAACCCATAAAAGTTTGGAAGGACAGATGGTGAAATGTTTTTCATTGTTGTATGGGTTTCCTCATCGGCTATAGGGAATCCAAATGAGTTATCTCCTTCCCTATTTCCCCCATTATTAACTCTGCCTCCTCCATTGTTACCTCCATTATTTCCTCTTCCTCTACCTCTACCCCTTCCTCCAAATCGATTTACTACTTCTTTTGTCATGATAATTTCCTCAGAGTCTTCTGGTTCTTCTATTAATGGTTGAAGAGAGTGTTTCTCCCTTTCCTTCTTCTTCAGGTGATTCTACTTCTTCGATTACAATATGTTCCCCTGTAGAAGTGAAGAAAGGTTCTTCTCCTAGATCAGATTTAGTAGATAATGTGGGAGAAGTTTCTAATTCAGTTGCTGCTCCTTGAATTCCAGGAATCCTGAGGCTGGGAGTATGAGTCTAGGATGGAAGTGTATCTTGTCTATGCCTTGAAGTAGCTAGAGTTGTGAAAATCAAACTTTTGGCCCTAGCTATAAACCTTCCCCTAGAATCTCTTGCTCTATGCATGTCATTTTTATTTTTATTTTTTCAGTCGGGCTAATAATTCTCTTTCTGATCTTCCAGATCACACTAGGTGCAAGAAGAGAGCATAATCATGAAATTATTGAACTAATAACTCTCTTTTCTGATCCTTCAAATCACACTAAGTGCAAGAGGAGAGCATACTTCAAGAAGTTATCAATTTTTCCCTTTTTTTTATGTAAGAGATCGGCTACCTAGTTATACTTTCCCGGCAACGGAGACAAAATGTTTAGTCAATTTAGTATGTCCTAAATTTCGACATTAATTATCAATCCGAGAGTCGTAAAATGATGAAGTGTGGCACACTATATGTGCAAGGCAACCTCTTTCTTACTTTTTATTGTTTTCGATTTTCTTTTGTTTTGGGGTTTTGTCTTTCTTTGTCTCCTAATGCAAAATGGAAATCCTATTCCTGAGTTTTAAGAATGCTTTAGAAGGAAAGTATAGATATAGATTTGAGACAAGGTTTTATGTCCCTTATCATAACTTCTAGAACTTAGCACTTCAAAGGATCTCAAAACATACTAGTGATAAAATTAGTACTTGAACAGGAATGTAAATGTGCAACTATTCAAATCAAACAAATGATGAAATATTGATCATGAAATCACTGTCTCTGCTGCTCATATAAATACATAAATAAAAGTTAAACTATTGCACTCAAACAAACAAAAAAATTGCAGACTAATGAAAGTAAGATCAATTAACTTCACTTATAATCCGATAGCTCACCAAGTAGCTTTTCGGGGTTAAGCCATGGCTCTGGAGATAATGTCAAATAACATGAAGAAATGATATCTAAATTACCTACTTGCAAATGAAAGTAAAATCAAGTCACTTCACTTATAATCCGATAGCTCGCCAAGTAGCTTTTTGGGGTTAAGCCATGGCTCTAGAGATAACATCAAATAACATGAAGAACCTAATATCTAATTGCATAAATGAAAGTAAAATCAAATAACTTCACTCATAATCCGATAGCTCGCCAAGTAGATTTTCGAGGTTAAGCCATGGCTCTAGAGATAACGTCAAATGACATGAAGAACCTGATATCTAATTGCAGAAACGAAAGTAAAATCAAAACATTTCATTCATAATCCGATAGCTCGCCAAGTAGATTTTCGGTGTTAAGCCATGGCTCTGGAGATAACGTCAAATGACATGAAGAATTTGATATATAAACCAGCTAAGAACAGCAAATAAATAATACTGAAATCAAAGCATAACTAAATTGAAAAGCTAAAACAAAACAAAGTCAGCAGAGAGGCCAATCTCATGTCACTATTTGATGCAAAAATTATATGAAAATGCTCAAGCATAACCTATCCTAGAACACACTGATCAGTGTTAGAAAAAGTATACACTGCTGGAAAATCATGTACAAGAATGAAACATTAATACCATAAATGAATTATGAAATATATACAGGTGAACAAGCTATGAAATATTTACAATGGAAATAAGAAAACGATGCATGAAAACTTTACAGAAATAAAGAAACAAAACCTCAGCCAGTAGGGGCCCTCTGCACAACCTTGGTTAATACTCTATCAATCCAAAATTACGCTCAAATAGTCATAAGAAAATAGAGTCTTTATATTGCAAAACAGAGGAAGTATCCTCTCGTTACAATAGCAAGACTAATGCTATGGCAACAATATATAGACTAATAGGAAGATGATATCTAGACTAACTACATGCATTTGCAAACGCATTATTTATAGAGGAAATTACATAACTGTTTTTCTATGAGAAACCTTCAGCAGAGGGCAGGTAAAAGATAGAACTCGTGAGCTTAGCGTCTTGATTTCCATGATCATTCAATCTACAAAAGGTGGATGTTGGATTTGCGTCGTGGAAATGGTCTACAGCTGTCAAAAGGGATCCACAGATCTAAGAATGGTCTCAGACCTTTCATGTGCTAAAAAGAGAGACCTGTTTGTTGTAGGACTCCTTGTTTGTCCGTCGTTTGACCAAGGATTTCCTTTACGAATTTGATTGAATAGATAGGACCTGGTCCATGTCTAGATCATTCTTGAACTGCCCACGTGCCTCATTTTACTTACCGACACCTGTAACCTATAGATCAATAAAAAAAGCTGCAGAATCATGAGTTAGCTGTGAAAAGTAGCTGCATTCCACAACTAATGAGAAAAATCTAAGTCAAATAGAAAAAAACAAAAATATAGTTAGAAAACCACTGAAATGCACTCTTAGAATCAATATGTAATTATCTTTGATAGCTTATCAGGCACTGGTGTGGGAAAAAGGTCTAGGAAAGTATGTAGAAGAGAGGTAGTTTTAGGGCTCAACAGTTGTGGTGGAGGTGGATGGTACAAATAAAATGGAGTTGGGTATGGAGGATATTGAGGCAAATATTTAGGATATTCTGGATTTCTCCCATAAGATCCTTTCCAACCTTGTTGCCAAGATTGGTTTTGTGGTTGAGATGACCAAGGTTTCTAAGGAAATGGTGTGTTCTAATTACTTTGAGATCAATGTACATAACCTTGAAATTCTGAATTAGGTTATTGCATCATACTAGGTTTATTAGGCTTCCATGGTCATCTTGGAGCTACATAACATATCTGCTTTGGTGATTGACTTGCTCCAGTGTCCTCTTGGTAAACTTCCTTCAACCTTGGTAATGATGGGAAATATTTAGTAGCATGTGATTCTACATGGATAACAAAAATATCAACATCCTCTTTTTGTTCATTTTGCATTCTTAACATTTCTACTTGTTCACTTAGATTGCCAAGAATTGTTGTTTTAACGTCATCAAACAAATTTCCAAGTTTAGCTTGACTTACCAATCTTGAAAATGATTTACTTACTCTTGCCCTTTCTCCTGATATGTGTGTGCATGTTTCTCAAATTTCTTCAAATAATAATTGGTATACATCATCTCTACTCATGAGATCAAGGAGATAAATCCACTCATCCCTAATTGTTCTAAGTAAGAGGGTTTTTAGTGTGTCGGATCCTAAATAATGAAGTTTTTTCCTCTTAACATTATACATGAACCCTCTATTAGATCCTCAAGGTTTTCATCTTGTTATTAGGAAATCTAGTGTCCATTCATAGCTGCTAGTCCCACTAAGATGGGTAGCTATCTTAGAAACAAACAAACGAAAGTTACTTGTGTTTTCCTTTATGAGAAGTAGATGAGAGAGAAGTAGAGAGTACCAATTTCAATCTTTTGCTTGGCTCCTTGCTTGTTTCCTCTCCCCTCTCACAGATCTTTGTCGCTCCTCCCTTGCTTGTCATGCTTCCAAGAGCACCTGTAAAGTCAAAGCAACATGATACCATCAAAGCACAGAGATATACAATCATAAACAATATAGGACCAGATATATATTGACCACACAAATGCATATATCAACTCAAACATACAAGAATGTGGAGGAAAACTCAAATAAATTTATTGATAGAAAGAGTAGAAGAGAGGATTACAACCCATTGATCTGACCTAGCGTCATCCTCCCAGCATGAAAGCCCTTCTTCACCTCATGAAAAGCTTATATCACCCAATACTATGATGTTCCACGAAGAAACTAACAACACTTCCTTACAAAATACAAGATTCAAGCCTCTAGATCTCTGGGATGAGGGATCCATATATAGATGTTTGCATGGGGTGAGTCAGCTTCTAGGATTTTGACTAGTGTCCTCTCTCTGATAGTTCTTGATTCTACTTGGAGATTCATGATCTCTTACTCATCCCTGGGCGAATTCAGAGAGGCAAGTGTCACAGGAGAAGTTTCTGAAAGATTCCATGATCATCCACCTTGCAAACTGTCTCTGCCATTTGTCTACTCTTGCCTATCGCACCCTAATGAAGGTATTTTTAGTATGCATCACACCCTTAGCACTAAGCAGTCTGTATGGTCCATTTTTGACTAGTTCTAAGCAGTTTTACATGGAGAGCTTCTGGGAGATGATGTAATCAGTTGACCTTGTTCCTTTAGGGTGTGAAACAACACTTTTAGGGACTCAGAAGCCCTTGGTTTATGGACACATATGATTGGGGTTGCAATGCCCAAATATGTCTATAACAGTTGCCCCCTAAAGCATGAGGTCATAAATCTTTTGACGTCGGGTGAAATGCTTTATCATGAGGATCTGAGGTTTTTCAAACTGGAAGGCAACCTCTAATAAGATACAATACAATACATTATCTTCATAATATTTTCGTGATCTAGCTGAGGTGGGCATTCCCATGCTCAGCTTTATAAATTCATTCTCATGTACATAGGACAGACAACCATCTGTGTGGCAGACTGATGATTCTAGTAGAGCCATCATCCTTTGGTTTGGATGATTATCTGTGCAGCAATGATGTACATTTGATGTCTTTATTTTCCTGAATATATCGTAGCCCGGATGGATGAAACTAGATATGTGGTCTTCAAACTCGTTCAATATTCACCCGAAGTACAAGTTGATCCATGTGAAAATATGTTCTAGAGTCGAACATGGAAAGACATTGCCTGATTACCAGCAAATGATGTAAGCTGATAACAGGCACGAGAGGAATCACTGATAATGATGATGACCTTCAAGGTACGACAGTACAATTCACATGGTGTGAAAATGGGACTTTGCATCGAACACCACGCAAAATCTTTCGGTCGAAGGCCATTGATGTAAACCTGTCACCAAAAGTGAGAAACTTTCCATTGAGGCATGCAAGCTTCAAAGTACTGAAAGGGTTGTTCCTAGATCGACTTCTTGGATAATGAGCTGATGTCTACAAGAAGTGACCTGTCGTAGGAGGACATTAGTGAATCCCACATCTACAACACGGAATGGAGCAAATGATTTTGTGGAGGTGAAAACGATCTGATGATACAGGGTTCAGGGTGGAAGTCATGAAAGAATGAAGCGTGAAGGTATTGCAGCACATGAGACACAAGCTGGGTTGGTGAATTCTTTGAGCAAATTCTCTTGAACATATCGGTGACACTGAAGTGGATTGGTAGCATTAACCCAAAAAATGGATGGTATGGTGGACCAATGGTAATATGACCGGTGAACAAAATAACCCAACCCGACTCAATCATGGTGATGGAGTGAAAGTGTCATGTTCAAGAGCGACTTGCTACCAATAAAGTTTCTTCAAGTTTTCTTCCCAATTTTTCCCCAATCATTGCTAACCAGTACCTCTTTATTTTTGTGAAGCTTGAGGAGGATAACATATTCTTGTTCTATAATTTTCCCTTCGGGCAAACCCGTCACTATGTTTTAACGAGCCTACCGACAGTGAAACTCGTTCTTGTCTGCATGGACAAGTTTGTCGCTATTGGTTTTAACGAGTTTAACGGCAAAGATAACTCGGTCCTTTTTTCAATTTTAGAGAGTCTAAAAAGGGACGGAAAAGAAACTCCAGCAATCCTTTTTCGTTATATAATCCCATAAGTCCGAAAAAGTATAAAATAATACGAAGGGGATGAATTTTCAATAGTTTTAACGAGCCAAACAAGACAAGCGCTCGATCTTTTTATGTAATGATCCCTCAGGTCCAAAAATATTAAAATATAGAGGAGGGATAGCACTTCCGATCGTTTTAACGAGCTATAGAGGCCAATTGCTCGGCAATCTTTTCATATTTTACGAGTCAGATGAAAATAACTTAAAGGAGACTCCTTTTTTGAGGAACGAGTGAAATTTTCGGGTAGCAGCTGGTTTCAGGTAAGGTTTGGAACTTTCCAATCACGACAGTGCAAAGAAGATGGCTAACAGAATCACTCATTGTAGTTGTTCCTCAAAAGGGGTAAACAATCAAATGGAGGCGCATGATTGGCTAAAACAGAGTGGAGGTGATGGTAAGAACACGATCAAAGCTCAAAAGCTGATGATAATGCATTCACAATGGTTATTTACCGGAGGTTGGTTCATTTTTTAATGAGCTTAAACTCTGATGGAACATATGCTCATTGCTTAGGTTTAATTTTTAACGAGCTTAAACTTTGCGTAAAACTGCTCGTTGCTAGGTTTATTTTTTAACGAACTTGAACTTCGCGTAAAACTGTTCATGGCGGGTTTATTTTTTAACGAGCTTGAACCCAGTGGTAAACTGCTAGGATTCAGTTTCATGTTTACACAAGCTTGAAATGAAAAACTATGCTTGTTATAAGTTCGCATGCCCCCAACATAGTGACGCAAATTGAGGTGCATTTCCCCTAAGCTTCATTGCATTCAACGAGGTGGTTGTAATGAAGGTTTACCTTCGAGATCTTTGAAAGACTTGACTTGGATTTTATGAGATTGTAATCAAAGACTCAATTTGGAAAGGGATTTGTTTCATTTTTTAGTGAGGTTGACACAGTAAAAGAACTATCCTAATAATCCACCGTATTTATAGTATTTGATAGAAAATAAAAAACTGAAGGATTATTAAGGTTTTTGGAATAAACTTCGTGGTAATCCGGAAGATGGGAACGATGGTGGTAATCTTCCCATGGTGCCTCTCCTATCATCATTGACTGAATGATTCCTTCATCTGTATAATGTACATATGACCGAGGATCTCAAGAGGTGCCATATTCCTTAGACCTATCTATCCAAACACTCGATGAGCGTTGATTTGGGTTTGCCCCCCAGGCCAAGAAAATTGATTGCAACAATATTTCTAAAATGGTGATGATCCATGCTAACAAAATGTTTGGGAATGTTCTGAATCTTTTAGATATAGAAGATATCATATTGCAGGTTCCCATCATGGCCACTTCCACCAGATTGTTTGGAGGCGGTAGGGTAAAAGTACCCATCAATGTAGGGTCTTTTAGCAGGCCTACTTCGATATTTTGAAGCGATCGAGAGCTTCCATGAATCATCAGAATGCTTCCCGTAACTTGTGAACTGTTGGGGAGAAAGGTTTGTTGGTCAATGATTGTAATTCCTCCTTGGAAAGGAAATGCAATCTTTCTAAAGTATGTCGACACAACAATAGCCATAGCATAAATCCAGGGCCTTCCCAGTAGGATGTTGTAATCGAGGTTTCCATTGATAATTTCAACATCAATTTCTACTGTTTTGCCCCCCAGTTCAACTTGCATGTTACTTAAGATCCCTTATGGAGTGTATGTCCGTCCATCAAATGTTTTTAACGTCATTGACAATTGCGACAAGGGTGGTGAGCCTAAAGTTTTCCAGCAACTCATCGACATAATACATTTAGATGCCCTGTCATCAATAATTGTTCGATGAACAGTTTTGTTGAGGGCTTTCACTTGAATGAGGAAAGCGAGTTGAGCTGGTAACTGAGGTTCATATCCTTTATGATTAAAGGCCACGAGATTGGAATCCGCTGGGTCAATCCCACCTATTGCTGATAATAGAGCCTACTTTTGGGAGGGACAATTTTGCAGTACCTCAAGTGTTGACATAGCAGACGGCGATTGGGCCAGGTCCTCTACTATATTATAATTATGTGCTGCTCTGGCACAAGGATTAAATGTCTATTTGTGTAGTACTCCCTTTGGCGGCTTTATCATTAGCTCAGGAATGATGGGTGACACAACTTCGATCGAAGTTGTTATCGAACTACTAGGTTGATCAGTAGCCTTGTTGTTCGACACCTGTGGATTCTTGTAATATTTATTCCTTTCCAATATCAAAGCTTCATTTTGCTATTTTAAAATGGAAAGCATAAGCACTTGGGATGGGGAAGCATTATCACTAGCAACCAGATTGGTTCCTGGGTTTGGAAACGGATCAGTCAATACCGCTGAGGTTTTTGAATTCTTGAAGAACTTCTTAAGCTCAGCTTTATGTGGACAATCTTTTGTCCAATGATCCTCATCACATATAAAGCATGGATGACTGTGTTTCCTTTCTCTAGAAGGGTTTAGAGAATATTTTTCAAGAGACAACTCATCCTGCTTCTTCTTTTTCCCTTTCTTTTTTTTCTTGCCCCTTGGTTGCTTCGGTCATTTACCTTTGTCAGTCGACACGGCATTAACCTCTGAGGTGAGAAGTTCCTCATTTGCATTTTGACTAGAAAACATATGGGCTTTCTTTGATGTAGCCTTTATAGTTTTCATGCTAGTCGTACCTATCCCACCATCGCCGACATGGGAGTCTTTGTTTGATTTAGGAGGAGGAGGAATGGAAAACTCCAGTCTAGGAGCATTAGGGATTTTGTCGTAGAGCGTGCCAGATTGAGTATAGATCAAGTCTAGATATTGTGCACAAGCAATGACTTTCTCTTCAGTGACGACTCCTCCCTTTGCCACATCTTCTGTAATAGAAGGTAATAATGACTTAATAAACCATTCAACTAACAGTTGATCAAGAACATATGTTTTTACCATTCTATGAAGACGTCGTCACTCATGAATATGATCAGATATGTGAGTTCCTGTCATTTGCTTGAAATTGGTAAGAAGATCTGTTCCTGTTTCATACCTTACTGGTAACTGAAAATGGGTTAAAAAGGTTGTGGCAAGGGCACTGAAGTTATCGAATGAAGTTCTAGGCAATTCGATGTACCATTTTGCTGCCAGACCAGTTAACGTTCACTGAAAAAGGCAAAGTCTAATCGAATCATCATTGAGAGTGTTGGACGAACACCACAGATGAAAGGTCATCACATGATTCGATGTGTCTTCACCTGGATTTCCATTAAATTTAGGAATATATGATGGAAGTTTATGAGGAATCACTGGCCACCAAGGGGCATAAGCAATTGGATCGTTTGTTAACCGATTTAGATCCAGCAACTCTAAGGTCGCCATGAAGGGCAACTGTTGATTTAGGTTCAGTGAAGCATACCCAGGATATGATGGGATTTCCTGAGCAGTGGGTCTTTGCATACCAACATAATGTATTTGATGTTGATAACTTTGGTAAGGCTGATGAGCATAACCATTATTATATGATTGATTTTGACCGTTTTGAATATACGGTTGCCCATTACCCGCAAATCTTTGTTGCTCAGGTCCTCGGTAAGATTGTTGGAATTGCGGTTGTTGATATTGTACTAGCCATGGTTGTGAAGCCATTTTTTGTTTTCCAATACCGGATGTTTGACCAAGATGAGGGGTAATAGTACCCATTTGAGCCTGGGTCGCTCCGGTTAAGGAGCCACTAATCAGTGATTGTGGTTGTGTCGTAGAGACAAGAGGCTGTTGTATTACGACTTGAGAAACTAGAGGTTGGCATACAACATGCAACGCTTGTACTTGCGACACCATCAAAATAGCCGGTGTAGTGGGGATATTCAACACAGGTAGACTTGGTTGCATTGAGTATACAACTCTTGGATGTTGAGGCAGTATTGGCACCCAACCACTGGATGTAATTCCAGCATGATCTAAATTTCGTTGTGAACTCTCATATGGTTGTTCTCCTGGAGGGAATAATGAAAAGACATATTGCCCCCGATATGGCGGCACTCTAGTGCTCAAAGGAAAGATTGGTCTTTAGGGACCGGACTGCCCAAATTGATACTGTTGCGAAGGATTAATTTGCTGAGACTAAATATAAGAGATTCCAGATATTATTCCAGACGAACAAACGGGAACAGACCATATTATCGAAACAGTCCCTGGATGGACTCCATCTAGCGGTTGATAGATAGTTGGGACAGATGGTACACCAATGAACATTGTTGGAGTAGCAACAGGAGGTTCTGTTGCTGCTGTGTCAGATGACACAGTCTTGGATATCGATGGTTGTTCAGACATATCGAGTCTATCCAAAATATTTCCTAGTGATTCTATAGGAACTTGCGATGAAGGGAGACTAACTTCTGACGAAGAAGGATATAGGGTGATCCCAACTCCAAAATGTGATGGAGTACTGGATGGAAGATCCTCCACAATCTCTTCTATAGCAATCAATCCAGGTGGGAGAGGTAGACCATTAGGTCTGTAAAATATTTTTGGTGTCGAAGAAGGTGTAGACTCTGCAGCGAAAAATGTTGGAGGGGTGACACCTTCCGAATCAGCCCTACATGGAGCCGGTTCAGGAATAGAAGTGTTTACCATTACACTAGGATCAGTTCTAATGTCCTCTTGTGACTGCAGAACTTCTTCTGTAGAGGCAAGGATACTAGAAATGGTTGGAGTAACTGGAGTCCCTGAGGATGTTGGAACAAAAGTTTTAAGCTAACCAGGGGACTTTGACCTAGTTAAATGAGTTCACTTGGTCCGGAATAGTTTCGTTTTTGGAGTCAAAGATGGTTGGCTCATTAGTCTCCGCGAACAACGGGGTTTCAATTGACTTTCTTCCACGATTGTGGATTATTTGATCAAATCAAAATAAAAGGGGAATATGTGATTCCAAATTAAATGAATTTTAGACGCTTTGACACAACTTGCTTTTTCAATTTTTAAGAGTCGAGAAAAAGCTAAAGATGACTCTAGTCACCTTCGATTTTTAATGAGCCTGAAGTGACAAGTGCTCAGATGGACCTTTTCTTTTAAGGAGTCTTAAAAGGAACAAAAGAGACTACTCTGGAAATCTAGACAGAAGGATTACCAAACCAATCACAAAACTACAGAATACTTTTTATGGTATGGCAGTCAATCTTCCCGAATGTTGTGTTTAGTGCATTGCGATCGATAAGGCGGTAGACACGGCTTCCTAAGGATAAAGGATATAGCCTATTGTGGTCTCCCAATATATACTCGACGGTACGTGGGAGCACAAGTCTGTACTGGCACTTTTCATTTCAAAGAGGAGGAATCACCCAACCTACGATGAAAGTGATAGTTACCAGGCTTTACAACGCTGGAATATGTCTCTAGCCTAGACTTCTAAATGTTGTGCATTGGGTTCCAAAGCATTTTTATGTTCATTGAATTTATTTTACAGTTGATCTTTCTTAAGAAGTTTGCCTTTAAGGTTCACCACGTGATGTAGATATACAATTCCTAAATATGCAATCTAAGATGATAAACAATCATTTAATCTTCTTTTTGCAATGAAAATCCTAGCTACTAAAGAAAGAGAAGTGAGATTCTTTCAAATAGAGTAGAGAACACACACTAGATGCACTGTCCTAAATCAAAATCAACAAGCAGTCTAAATGCACATGCATGTATTTGTTTTCCACTTTCTTAATGTGTGAATGACAGAAAGAATGCTAATCACAAATTTGAATTATATTTTCTTTCAAAGCGACAGTACTAACAATTTTCTCTTCAAAATACGAAAGGAAGACAAAGGTGACACTTTCAAATTCAATTTGAAAACTGCTTTCGACAGTTGAAATACTATCAATTCAAATCAAATACAAGAGTAGCAGTGTAATTGACCATCAAACAGAGTAGGATTCTTTTCTTTGACTGAAAACGACACTTGTGACACTTCCAAATCAAAAGACAATAGTTCGATTAAGCTACTTTTTTGTAAATGAGAACTGTAAATGGAAAAAAATACATAAAAACATTCACAATTCTTTGTACAATGGAGGCTGAATAATGCAAAGGAAGGAAGTTTCAACAGTGGTATACTGATCACAGACAGCAAAACTCCTGAATAAAGCTGAAGAGTGTGAAGAAAAAACCAAAATCTGGAGGTAGAAATAGTCTTATCTGATCATTGCACCTGTAACACAGGGAAACAGGGATGCATCTCACCTACTGCACACAGGAGGTGCGATGCATCCAGATTGCCAAGAGGAGAAGGTGTGATGGTCTAGGGACGAGACTTTAACTTAGTTTTTGGTCATAGTTTGTAGCTTAGTTTAGGGATTTAGGCCTAGATAATGATACTCAGTAAATACAAAGTGTAGGGGTTGATCTAACGAGGTTACTTGAGAAACCACCAGGGTAATTAGGATGTTTGCAAGTCAGATGTTTAATTCATAAACTAATCCAGAGATTCACTAAAGCAGTGTTTATCTAATTTGCAGTTGCATAGCAAAAGCAGTTCGAAGGCTAGCTAGCTTAACTTCAGGCTCCGTCTGTAGTTTATAAAGCAAACAAATATAAACAAGAAAACAAGCTATTCATTCCCCAGTGGAGTCACCATTTTCTTATTGGGAAATCTAGTGTCCATTCAAAGCTGCTAGTGCCACTAAGATGGGTAGCTATCTTAGAAACAAACAAACTAAAGTTACTTGTGTTTTCCTTTATGAGAAGTAGATGAGAGAGAAGTAGAGAGTACCAACCTCAATCTTTCGCTTGGCTCCTTGCTTATTTCCTCTCCCCTCCGATAGATCTTTGCCACTCATCCCTTGTTTGTCATGCTTCAAAGAGCACCTATAAAATCAAAGCAGCATGATACCATCAAAGCATAGAGATCTACAATCATAAACAATATAGGATCAGATATATATTGACAACACAAATGCATATATCAACTCAAACATACAAGAATGTGGAGGAAAACTCAAATAGATTTATTGATAGAAAGAGTAGAAGAGAGGATTAAAACCCATTGATCTGACCTAGTGTCATCCTCCCGGAATGAAAGCCCTTCTTCACCTCATGAAAAGCTTAGATCACCCAACACTATGATGTTCCACAAAGAAACTAACAGCACTTCCTTACAAAATACAAGATTCAAGCCTCTGGATCTCTGGGATGAGGGATCCATATATAGATGTTTGCAAGGGGATGAGTCAACTTCTGGGATTTTGATTAGTGTTCTCTCTCTGATAGTTGTTGATTCTTCTTAGAGATTCATGATCGCTTACTCATCCCTGGGAAAATTCAGAGAGACAAGTGTCACAAGAGAAGTTTCTGGAAGATTCCATGATCATCCACCTTGAAAACTGTCTCTGCCATTTGTCTACTCTCGCCCATCGCACCCTACAAAAGGGCTTTTCAGTATGCATCACACCTTGTGCATGTGGAAGGTGAGATGCATCGCATCCTTAGCACTGAGCAGTCTATATGGTCCCGTTTTGACTAGTTCTGAGTAGTTTTCCATGGAGAACTTCTGGGAGATGATGTAATCAACTGACCTTGTTCCTTTAGGGTGTGAAACAACACTTTTAGGGACTAAGAAGACCTTGGTTTATGGACACATATGATTGGGGTTGCAGTGCCCAAATATTTCTATAACACATCTTGTTTTTTATTCATTCTAAATATTTCTTCTTTAAGATCATGATCTTTATATTTTTCTAGAAATATCTTTTGCATATCGTTCCATGATTTTATTGAATTAGTCCCTAAACTCATGAACCATTTAAGAGCTCTATCCTTCAATGTTGCCAGAAATAATCTCAATTTTTGAGTGTTTAATAAGTAACCATAAGATCTATAAATAATTTCAAATTCAAAGAGAAAGGTTTATGGATCCTCTCACCTCATGCCATGGAAGTTGGGAAGGAAAGATGGAGGGATGTTCTTCATATGCACACTAACATCAATATGTTGAATGGTAAATCCAAGAGGATCTTCTTCATTGTCATCAGCTCCATCCATTTCTTCTATCTTCTCTGTCAACTCGTCTCCTTCTACCTGCAAAAGTGGATGGTGATGTGGCTCTTATTACACCACTTGATCAAATATGGTGGGTTAGTGTTGGAGAAGTATTTTTAATTTCTTTTTGAATAAGAGTGCTAATGCAATGCAATTTTATATTCTTGAAATGTAATATGCCTAATGCAATTTTTTTTTTTAGAAAGTAAAAGAAATGAATCAACTAGGAAAGAAAACAATGCATACATTTATACATCCCCAACAATGACTCCAAAAGTGATGATATTTAGTATTGCAACAAGAATTATGCAATTCTTAAGGCTACCAACTTTAATGATCAACCCGGGGTTCATACAAACTTAAGAGGTATCGGCACTGTATGTGAATCATACAATGTGTCCTTCTTTTGTTGATCTGATGTAATGGAATGAATGTCATGAAATCAAATCCTAAACTAATTGAAAAAATGGAATTATTATTCTATTTACAAGAAATGGAAATGATACTTGCTCAAGTTGTAAATGCTAACTAATCAATTTATGAAAGGAAAAAGTTTAATCTGCTTGTAGAAAGAAAGCTATTTTATCTTGCATAATTCATCAAACTACCAATTAGAATTGCATGTACCATCTACCTAGTTCACACTTGCTTTTAAATCAATAACCTACTTGCATCATACTTGTGATAAAGATGCTAAGTCTACTCTATTTTTGCAGTGAATAACAGGAAGGGTTGGAGAGGCTTAAGAGCTTCCCCTGATCATAAACTCATAGGCGGGTGTCATTATTTATCTAGACTAAGTCATAGTTGCAATGGGGATAAAAATTGATGAAGGAAAGTGGTATTACAGGTTTTCTATGGGAAGGGACAAGTTTGTTACAGGAGAAGACAAAGTTGTAGTAGGCAAAAAACAAAAATGCTACAGGAGGAGATAATTCACTGAAAGACAAAGTAAATCAAATTAAAATGGGATGGGAAATTTTTTTTTTATTAATTAGGATTCTTAGGTCTCCATTCCAAGTTGAATCACTCCAAAATACCTCTGTTAATATGTGCTAAAAAATAACATAAAATTACTAGTCTAAAATTTGGAAATTCGAGAATTAGTGAGCTAGTTAACCTATCAAATACCTAGCCTAATCAAGTTAGAGTACAACGGGGTAAATTTTTCTATTGAGTTGAATGTTTTTATGATCTAATTCAAGTTGAATCAACTTGAATGAATCTCATTTACATGTTCCACAAAATAGCAGAAAATTACTACTATTTTGCTGCAAGGACTTCCAAAAATTATAGATTCATGAACTAGTAACCCAATTCAAGTAGCTTGATGATGAATGTGAATTTTCAAAGCTATTACAAGGAAGAATAATTCTTGTGACTCTATTAATTACCTGAAAAACAAATTACTTCAATCATTTAGTACAACAAAAAATCATTAATACTAAATGCAGAAATAGGAAAAAGAAGAAAAAGAGATGCATGTGAATAAGAAGTGAAAAGAAGAAAAGTAAATTATAAAAAAGGGATTTGAGGCTCCTAGGATGGCCAAGACCAAAGATACTCAAAGTCCTATGTAGGATAAAAATATTTAGAAGCTAAAAATGGCACCAAACTTCATTATTTGAATCAATCCAAGTACATCCTTGCTAGAAATGTAAGTGGAGCTGCAAAAATACAAGTTATCTCCACAAGAAGACTAAGAAATGTATGCCCTAGAGGAAAATTCGAATTGGAAATTATACAAAATGATGAGGAAGAATTCTCTTTTAAGGAGGAAGCTTTCCCCTCCAAAATTCCTCAAACAGTGGACCTAGTTCCCAACACTAGGAATTTGCATTAAATGAGAGGGAACACATTCCTAGATTTTCTTAATCATTGGAGCTCCATAATTTGTGCAATAATTTCATAATATCATGTTGATATATTGTCCAATATTTATCCTCCTATAGTAGGGAGAAATTCTCTATATTATCACCTCCTCCAAATCTTCATAATCTACCCAATATTCTCACAATATTCTTCAAAAATAAGTATTATTAGGCACAAATATGAAATCATCTGTAAACCTTCCTAATGAACATGTTATCACACCAAGAAACTCTCCTAGGTTGTATCTCAGAGATGCTCGGGAACATTACAAACTCAAAAAAATGTTGGAAATGGATGAATAGAAGGAATGATGCGTATTCAAGCTAGATAACCACTTCTACTATGCTTAACTCCAGACATGGGTGAACACCCCCAGACTACAAGGCTTTAGACCACCAATCACTCACAGTTTCAGGAATAGGTGAACATGGAGAATATTGACCACACCAGCAGATGCACAAGACCATGTGATGGCCGGTTGCAACTAGTAAAAGGTCTGCAAATCTATTTCTTAATACACAAATAGGATGACAACTCTCTGGCACTAATTAAATAGAAGCATGCATAACATATTCAATGATACATACTAGATTCCAACACAAAGGTGGGATGACAACCCCTCTAATGCTAAATATCAAGAGCACATGAGAAATGCATAACAGGCACAACCTAGAACAAAGAAGAAGTGGAAAGTGAGCAATTAACAACAAAAGAAGCTTGTATTAGCTGAAAATGATGACCAGATGCTGCAAGTATCACAGTAGTTACAGTCTCCAGAAGTTGAACCTTACATCAAAACCAAAACCATCAACCCTCATTGCATCTGTTTTGTGGGTATATATAGAGATTGATTACAAAATGTTCTACTATTCTATGCGTGCAGGGGCCATAATGGACCACCAACCACATTAACTCTTTGATGGAGTCTCTGCTACAATCTACTTGCTTCAATGAATGGATTTGATCTTTTCTGCTGCTCGGTTGTCCTTCCTGAATAGGTGGAGTGTAATATGAAACACGCTCCATAACTGATAAATGCTTGATCGGCTTGAGGCACATCCTTCTTGTTCTTTGGCCATAATGTTCTTGAATGCAGTTGTTAAAGAATAACTGCGAAGAGGACTAAACACTGGCCACCTTCATCCTTCGGATGCATGGTACAAGTCAAGGACATGAAGACTTCATGGCAAACAAATGAGTAGGACCGGGAGTAAACAACAACCGTTGGATCGAGTGAATGGGTGGAAGAGATCTATCAGTCGGAGGCATCGGGAGGAAATGTAGGCAAGAATGATTGTGAGCCGTTGGCTCTTGTACATGAACGATGGAGATTGAATCTGGAGGGAGCTATCGGGAGGAAATGTGGACGAACAGGGGTCGTTGGATCATAGTCGGGTAGGTCCAACGACTATTAGGCAGCAGGGACGCACGAATGTTAATGAGCGGAGGACATACGAGTGGGAGGTAAGTGGTTTCCCCGCACCGCTTATGGAGGAGGGCGGTAAACGTATGTGGGGGCACGATCACGGTAGGACAGTGACGCGTGGCAGATGTGACCGGGTCAATACCACTTTCCCCGTGAACTAATGTTCGGTTAAGTTATGGTATCGGGGGAAGAGAATACCATTGGATCTTGCGGTGGATGAAATTGATGGTGGGGACTAAAGCTCACATTTATGATTGATGTGATGTGAAAAAGTCTTGCGAAAGGCACTCAGTTATGGGATCACAGCTATATGGCAGTATAAACTCGGCACCCGGGAGCTAAAGAAATAAAGGTTTATACTAAATGTTGGAGTAAAACAGGGATAATGGGGGGTTATGGAGTTATAAGAGAAATGAATTAGAAGAAGAAAAAAACTGTTACGAGCCCCTTTGTGAGCATAACCAACACTGCCCCACCTGTTTCATCCATCAAATGTTGAAGAACATAACAGAGCTAACACTAGCTCCTTCTAGGGATGAGATCCTCCCCGTGAGGTCTTAAGAATTGCAAACCAATGCCTTCATACAAAACCAGCTTAAACATTTGCCTAGTATTCCATTGGACCTGGAGTCAAATTAAGTCTACACTAAAAATAACACAATTGCAACATTAAGGCTTGAAAACATGAAACTTTAAAAACTGCCCATTTACTGGGCCACCAAAATTGTTTCCCCTCCTCTCAGCCTGTTCATCATAGATCAGTAAAACTGGGTTGATTTGATCCTCTACCTCAAAGAGTTTAGGGAATTTGACCTCATCTGGTAGATATGGATCAAATTTCATTCCCTTTCTGTATACTCTCATCCTCGGATGTTCTTCATGGGAGCTTTTGTACACCTTCTGAACAACAATGATTGATGTGTACTTCTTTGTGTAATCTGTGGCCTGCATTATTAATATAAATGGTGTACCAATGTATTCTTGTGTGGAAGACACACAGACATCACCTGCTCCTGCATCATGCTTAGAATAGTCCACATCCAAGGAGGAGTCCCAAGACTGTGCACCCTCTTCCCCTTTCATCTGGCAAGCTTCCCTTTCAATCTGTGTGGATGCCACCTGGACAGGCATCAAAATATCAAGATTGAGATGATTCGTATTAGCCTTGGGCATTGATTTATGGCCTGCCTCAGTACCTAGTGGGCAACTGCGAGGGATTGTCACTTGAGCAGACAGAGGGACAAAAGATGATGGGGAGCTTTCCTCTCCCTTTTTTATCACTGTGTTGGGGATAATAGTAGGTTGGTCAATTTGTAGATCTACATAGGCATCAAAAGATGGGTTGGATTTAGGCTCAGACTCTTCAAGGATGGTAGGATTTGCTGCTAGCCGCCCCTACTGATAAGCTTGTTGTTCTGCAGGTACAACAAATTGATGAGCAGTGCCTGTGGATAATGCTTCTTCATATGCAGCTCTGGTTAAGAAGGGGGCATTGTCCCTATCTTCCAAACCATAAACCTCCTCTTCTTCTTCAGACTGCTCTTCCTCCATGACTATACTCTGAAAAAGGGTTTTCACCCTTTTGTCTTTGCTTGCATCTTTACTTCTTTGCGAAATCTGCAACTGCTCCTGTGTACCTCTATATGGATTTGAAATTAGAAGAGCAAAGGTATTAGGTGCTCCTACTTCCTCAGAATGCTGCTCAGTCTTTAATTTAGAAACTCCAGAGGCTAATAACTCTATCATCCTGGCCAATTTATCGATCTCAAGATCTGAGGATGATGAGGACTCACCCCCTTGTCTTCTCCTTTCATCATCTCCTTCGAGTCTTTTTGTCTCCATGATGTTTGATTCTACTTCAAAGGTTGCATCTTGCATATCAGCCAAAGAAGTACATCTTCTTTCTCTTAATAGCAGGTAGAACTGAGAATCGAAGGCATTGGCATAAGTGAGAATAGCAGAAGTAGGAGTGGGTTTCACTTCATATGGTATTATGTTGTACAAATGGTTAAATCTCTTGTTGAACTTAGACAACAACTCACCATTCTCACTCTACAAGTTCCCAAATTCAATATAATAAAAGAGCAGATCTTTCTCATCCCCCCAGTGCTTTAGGAACACATCATCTAGGACCTCAATGTCTGCAATAGACCTAGTGGGTAATTCTCTGAACCATTTTCTAGCCTCCCCATCTAGGCTTTGGACAAAAACCCTCATCCACACATCTTCTTCATTGATATCCAGGTTATCAGCATAGCTATAAAAGGACTCCAGGTGCTCTTTAGCTGTTACTCCTTCTATACCAGTAAACTTAGGCATATATTCTTGATAATCTCCCACAGGCATGGCATTTAAAGGAATAGGCAAGACCAAGGGTCCATACCTAGTAGCAACGATTCTCTCTATCTTCGTAGGAGCTTGCTGGCTTGCTATGACTGAGGTAGGTGAAAGGATATTGGTGGACTAAGTGATATGGATCAATAAAGTGAATGACAGGGACAGAGGAATATGATGGACAACATGGGTGCTTTCTTTGGACTGAGATCCGAAAGGGAAATGAATGAATAAGGCGTTGAATGAATCTCTAAAGTTGATTTTTCACTAGCAGAGATACATAAGATTTCTTAGGCTTACCTAATCCTAATGCTCCTTTTTGTGAAGCTTTCTTCTACTTAACAATCTTCTCAGGGTCAGGTAATGGTTCAATTGATGATTTCTAAGGATTTGTTCAAGTATGTCTTACAAACTGAGCCAAGACTAGAACGTGGAGTCACCAAAGGTTGGTCTTCCTCCAGTGGAGTCGCTGGATAGATGATTACAACCAGAAATGTGCCTAGAATTTGTCTATCATCAAAATCTTGAACTGTGTCTTCTCCCAGGGAAGCTGAGCTTCAATCTCCTCTCCCAGGCAATGGCGCCAATTAATGTTATCACCCCAAGAAACTCTCCTAGGTTGTATCTCAGAGATGCTCGGGAACATTACAAAATCAATAAAATGTTGGAAATGGATGAATGGAAGGAATGATGCATATTCAAGCTAGATAACCACTTCTACTATGCTTAACTCCAGACATGGGTGAACACCCCCAGACTACAAGGCTTTAGACCACCAATCACTCACAGTTTCAGGAATAGGTGAACATGGAGAATATTGACCATACCAGCAGATGCACAAGACCATGTGATGGCCGGTTGCAACCAGTAAAAGGTCTGCAAATCTATTTCTTAATACACAGATAGGATGACAGCTCTTTGGCACTAAGTAAATAGAAACCTGCATAACATATTCAATGATACATACTAGATTCCAACACAGAGGTGGGATGACAGCCCCTCTAATGCTAAATATCAAGAGCACATGAGAAATGCATAAAAGGCACAGCCTAGAACAAAGAAGAAGTGGAAAGTGAGCAATTAATAGTAAAAGAAGCTTCTATTAGCTGAAAATGAAGACCAGACGTTGCAAGTATCGCAGTAGTTACAGTCTCCAGAAGTTGAACCTT
Source organism: Pinus taeda (assembly GCA_000404065.3). Lineage (NCBI taxonomy): Eukaryota > Viridiplantae > Streptophyta > Pinopsida > Pinales > Pinaceae > Pinus > Pinus taeda. The sequence goes on from APFE031248710.1 coordinate 40,902, forward strand.
ACATCAAAACCAAAACCATCAACCCTCATTACATCTGTTTTGTGGGTATATATAGAGGTTGATTACAAAATGTTCTGCTATTCTATGCGTGCAGGGGTCATAATGGACCACCAACCACATTAACTCTCTGATGGAGTCTCTGCTACAATCTACTTGCTTTAATGAATGGATTTGATCTTTCCTGCTACTCGGTTGTCCTTCCTGAATAGGTGGAGTGTAATATGAAACACGCTCCATAACTGATAAATGCTTGATCAGCTTGAGGCACGTCCTTCTTGTTCTTTGGCCATAATGTTCTTGAATGCAGTTGTTAAAGAATAATTGCACAGAGGACTGAACAGTGGCCACCTTCGTCCTTCGGATGCATGGTACAGGTCAAGGATGCGAAGACTTCATCATGAACAAATGAGCAGGACCGGGAGTAAACAACAGCTGTTGGATCGAGCGAATGGGCGGCGGAGATCTATCGGCGGGAAGCGTCGGGAGGAAATGTAGGCAAGAATGATTGTGAGCCATCGGCTCGTGTAGATGAATGGCGGAGATTGAATTGGAGGGAGCTATCGGGAGGAAATGTGGATGGACGAACAGGGGTCATTGGATCGCAGTCATGTAGATCCGACGACTATTGGGTGGCAGGGACGCGCGAATGTTAACGAGCGGAGGACGTACGAGTGGGTGGTAAGCAGTTTCCCTGCACCGCTTATGGAGGAGGGAAGTAAACGTACGCAAGGGCGTGATCACAGTAGGAGGGTGGCGCGTGGCGAATGTGACTGGGTCAATACCACTTTCCTCGCGAACTAATGTTCGATTAAGCTATGGTATCGGGCGAAGTGAATACCGTTGGATCACGCGGTGGATGCAATCAACGACAGGGACTAAAGCTCATGTTTATGACTGATGTGACGTGAAAAATGCTTGCGAAAGGCACTCGGTTATGGGATCATGGCTATATGGCAGTATAAACGTGGTGCTTGGGAGCTAAAGAAATAAAGGTTTATGCTAAATGTTGGAGTAAAACAAGGATAACGGGGGGTTATGGAGTTATAAGAGAAATGAAGGAGAAGAAGAAACAAACTGCTGCGAGCCCCTTTTCGAGCATAACTAGCACTGCCCGACCTATTTCATCCATCAAATGTTGAAGAACATAGCAGAGCCAATAGAACATATCAAAGTTAAAAAAATATCATCTAATTCAAAAAGAGAGGTTTAATGTTCTGAAGGATGGTTAGATGGGTCTTAATTTTTGTCTAATTTTGAGGCCCATCAAGGATCTCATCACCTGATGCCATTATTTGTCATGGAGCAGTTGGGGTTAGAAATAAAAAGACAATATAAATATTTGTACTCCTTTGAATCCAAGAGAGTAAAATTCTTGGGGATGATTAAAGACATGGTGGTCAATTTGGCTCAAATCCTTGTGAAGAGTGTAGTAATGGATATTATAGTTATTGATATCCTTGCAAGATTTGGTATGCTTTTTTCCAGGTCATGGGATCAAAAATCAGAGGATCCATCAAATTGGATTTGACACTTGCTACCATTCCTAGGTTTGGTGGAGAAGAAAATATGGTTTATAGAGAATCTGTATTTGTGAAGATAGTTACAAGGGTTGATTGTTCAAATAATGCTCCCATGTATGGTAAAGAGAAGGACTTTTTTTGGTTTCTTCTAGAAGAAAATGATCAAATCATGGATGAAACTCAGGTGGAATGTTCTATGCAACTGAGTAAACAATCATTGGAGTCTAACAAAATATGGAAATTATATTGATGGTGCTTATTCCATGGAAGGAAATGGAGAAGGTGTGTTACTAATATCTCCAAAAGGTAGCATAATTCCTCTCTGTTTGAAATTGAAGTTTGAAGCCACTAATAATATTGTTGAATATGAAGCGTTGTTGTTAGGACTGCAAACTGCGATAAATCTCAACATTGCATGCTTGGCAATATTTGGTGATTCTGAGCTAGTGGTAAAACAAATCAAAATTCAGTGCCAATACAAGCATCCAAGACTAAAGGCTTATCAAAATGAAGTATGGAATTTGATTGAGAACTTTTTCGTAGCCTTCAATATCGATTTTTTTCCCAGACAAAGAAATAGAATGGTTAACTCCTTCGAAGTTGTTGCTAGAAATTTTAGGCCTCCTCAAAACTCCTTTCTTCAAGATGAAGTTGAGGTCAGGTACAAACCTTCAGTACCAGACAATGTAAAGTAATAGCAAGTGTTTGAACATGAGGCACAAATCAAATGCTTCATGGATTTTATTGAAGAGTTTTCAAACTCAGTGACCGACCAAGAGGATTAGAAGATAGAAGGTGAACAACAAGTCAATTGGGAAGAAACTATTGTTGGGCAAAAGATTTTACAACTAAAGGGTAATACAATCCCTATGGGATTGGTCCCATCAGAAAGACTGTTTAACAAAAATGATGTGGCTACCAAGCCAACTGAACAGGAGCTTGTAGAGCATGTGGAGGACTATAATATTGGCAAAGAACAAAACTCCAGAATAATCAAGCTAGCTAAGGGAGTCCCTAAAGAATACACGCAAAGTTACCTAGAACATTTTAAGAAATATATGGATGTGTTTTCTTGGACATATGATGACTTGAAAATGTTTTATACTACTATCATTCAACACAAAATTCCTTTGAAAAGTGGGGTGAAGTCATATAAACAAAAGCTTAGGAAAATTAACCCTTTGTTGCTTCTATCAATTGAGAAAGAAGTGAGAAAGTTGTTGGATTCCAAAATTATTGTGCCTTTGTGGTATTCAAATTGGGTGGTAAATTTAGTCCCTGTTAGGAAGAAGAATGGAGAAATACGGTTATGTATTGACTTCATAAATATAAATAAGGCCTCACTAAAAGATAATTAGCCTCTTCATAAAAAGGACTGCATACTACAAAAGGTGGTAGGGTCTACTTGAATTTCCATGATGGATGGTTTCTTTGGGTACAACCAAGTTGTTGTACATCCCAAAGATTAGAATAAAATTGCTTTCACTACACCCCGGGGAACGTTTATACATGCCAGTATGCCTTTTCGCCTCATAAACATTGGAGCCACTCTTCAAAGAGCCATATATATAGAATTTGTTGGAGAACTAGACACATTTGTGGTATTTACTTGGGTGATGTCACTATCTTCTCAAAAACAGATGAAGAGAACATTAAACATTTGTAGCTCACTTTTGAGAATTGAAGAAAGTATGGCATGTCCTTAAACCCCAAGAAATCTTACTTTTCTCTAAGTGAAGGAAAGCTACTTGGCCACATTATGGAAAAGGAAGGAGTAAATATTGATCCCAAAAGGTTGTAATCCATTAAAAACATTCCATTACCAAGAAATAGGAAATAAATTCATGTCTTCTTAGGCAAAATCAAATTTTTGAGAAGGTTTATTCCCAATTATGATGAGATTGTCAAAGAGATCACAGAGATGTTGAAGAAGGATAATGAAGGAAATTGGACTATAGAAGCTCGAGAATCATTTTCCATAATCAAAAGGGCTTTTGCATAGGCCCCAATATTAGTTAGCCTAGACTATCAAAATCCATTTCTCATTTTTTCTTTTGCTTCTCCTTACATGGTGGTTGTTGTTTTGTTGCAGAAAAATAATAAAGGACACGAGCAACCAATTTAATTTTTTAGCCAGGTGTTACAAGATGTTGAGCTAAAATATAATATTTTGGATAAAAGGGCCTATGCCTTAGTCAAATTCCTGAAATCTTTCACAATTTATGTCCTTCAATCAAGTATAACAACTTATGTTCCTACAACTGCTGTGAAATATATCCTTGTACAGGGTGATAGTTAGGGTAAAAGAGGTAAGTGGATTGCCAAGATACATGAATATGGCATGGATATCAATCCCACCAAGTTGATCAAAGGGTAGGGTTCAACTAAAATCTTGTTTGAAGAAAACTACCAAGCCTTGGGTATAAACTTGCTGGCAAAGAAGGATGGAGAAAGTGGAAACATAGAGGAATAGAGAAAAATTGATACCTCAACACAAAAAATCTAGATGAAATACCTTGTGTCCCACTAGTATAAACATATAGTCCATTATTTACTTTTTTTAAGGTGTCTAGTGAATTTTGACAAAGTAAAATACAGAGCTTTGAGGCTGCAAGCCCTGAAATTTGTTATCTCAAATGGCCAACTGTATTTGAAAGACCTAGTCGGTATTTTTCTTTTATGCCTAGTTGAAGAAGAAATTCAGAAAGTGACTGATGAGTTTCATAATTGTGTTTGTGGAGGACATTACAATTGGAGAGATACAACCCATAAAATTTTCAAAGAAGGCTTTTATTGGCCAAAGTTTTTTGGTGAGGTGCATACCTAGGTTTAGGCCTGTGATAAATGTCAAATGTTTGTAGAAAGACATAGGTTGGCAGCCCTTCCTTTAATCCCCGTGTTTATAGAAGGGCCCTTCTTGCAATTGGGGTTAGACTTCATTATATAAATACACCCACTATCTAGTGGTCAGCCCAAATGGACACTCACAAACCATTGATTATTTGACTAAGTGGGTGGAGGTTATCCCATCTAGAAATGCAACCAATGCAGTAATCAACAAGTTTATGGAGGAAAACATCCTTGTTAGGTTCGGCTTCCCAAAGAGAAATGTCACTGACAATGGCCAAGTTTTCAATTTAATTCCAAAGGCACAAAATTATAGTAGGTCATTTCACCACCTATTACCCACAAGGAAATGGATTGGTTTAATTCTCTAACAAAGCCGTAGTAAGGATTTAGAAGAAGACAATATCAGAAAATTAGAAGAACTGAGATTCACAATTGAATTTTGCGCTTTCGGCTAATAGGGTTACCACCAAGAGGTCCACTAGGAAGTCTTCTTTTGAATTAGTGTATGGGAAAGATGTAATTTACCCTATACAATTAGCAATGCTAATATCTAAGATTCTACAAGATGTTGAGGAGGAGCCAATTGCTCTGAACAGAAGGATAAATCAGCTAGTAGAACTTCAAGAAAAGAGGAACATGTAAATCAAAATTTGATTGATTATCAGGAAAGAATAAAACCTCTTTTCAACATAAAAGTAAGGGATAGATCCCACAGCTAGGATATTTAGTACTTAGGTGGGATGTAAGAAGAGAAGATAAAGGAAAACATGGGAAGTTTGATCCTTTGTGGTTTAAACCTTTGAAGATTGCTAAAGCAAATGGAACAATACTTTCTTACTGGAAAATTTAGATGGTGAAGTGTTTGGACTGCCTGTGAATGGAAAGTTTCTTAAGATTTATTTCCAACATTAAGGAGGTCCATACTCATCCACTGTAAATACTGGTAAGTTATTATACATACCATCAATGTTTTGTGTTCTTGTTTCTTCCATTTTTCTTTATGAAAGTTTGAATGAAATGGCTTCATGCCCAATGAGTAAGAGACTAATGTGCAAGATTTTTAGTGCATTACATACAATACACTATCCCTTGGAGCCAATGTTGTTTCCTATAAGATCTTTGTAAGGGGTGCTAAGAGGTTGCTTTCAATATCTCTAGATTCAAAAATAATCAAATCAATGAGGTGGGAAATTTTAGGCCTTGGTGAGACATTAGGAGCTCTAATACCAGGGCTTGTATCTATGGAATACTTCATCTAGTTAGCACAGTAGGGTAAGGAAAATAATTTTCAAAGGTATAACATTTATGTTAAATGTCGAATAGGTTCCAAGGCGGATTGGTGTCCATCTCCACAGAGTTGGTCCCGGGAAACACTTCGGAGGGGGCTACTTGCACACTAAACAGACTGTCGCTACTCCCTAGAGTTGAATAGTCAAATGGGAGGATCTGTCAATCCCATGACCCAGATTAATTCTGGGGCTCACATCAGGATCCCACCCCCATTCTTTCTCCCATTGGAGGAAGGTTGGGACCACCCATTATGTCATGATCCCGCCAACATTGATTTTCATGCCAGCGATGAAGGTAAAGGTAAAACGATAATTTCTCCCCCCCCCCACGCTTTCATCCTCCTATCACCTACTGTGGAGTACTAGAGAAGGTATGTTTTTGAGGATTATTTCAGCGTCTTTTCAATAGAACTTACAAACCTTTTTGCATCATGAACTCAGAAAACAATAAAGAATTGTAATAAAACATGTGAGATTAATATGAAAGACGAAAATGCTGACAATTGTCATTTCCTTATGCAGGAAGGAGGAAAAATGAGAAGTTTCCATTCCAAAGGAAAAGACAAGGATGGGTTAACCTTTGTCCCTTCAACGGGAGACCGTATGTAAACAAGATCAAAGCGAATCAGCCTGGGAAAGGAAGTGGAGATATCAGCTCGGTGTAGGAAACAAAAGAAATGATTGAGGACTAACGGTTCGGCAAATCCCTCAAGATCCTTGATCCTGAGGGATCATTATTTTATCTATTTCTGTACTTAGATATCTACACCGTCACCCTTATAAAAGGGGTAGCACTGTTAGCTCAGAGGAGAGTTATATGTTGTTATGCTTTTATGTAATCTATTTTAAGATCAAAACTTTGATCATCAAGTCTCGCTAAGAACTACTCTACTGTAATTTTACTTGATGCATTAATACAAACTTGGTTACTATTTCATATTTGAGTTTGGAATAACTTCAAGCGGTGTACCCCTAGAGGCTAAGGGCCCGGCCCTGGAGGACACTTGCTCTTGTACCATTATGTTTGGTTTTCGTGTGGTTTGCTTATTGACGTTATTCGGTAATCTGACGTGTTTTGTAAGTTTACATCACATGCTCTGTTATGCTTAAATTACTAAGGTTTCTGAAGATAGAACTATTGTATTGACTCTACATCGTAAGCACTGTTCTTTTAGGTGTTGATATAATACCGCTAGTCTTTACAAAATATTGTTGTTGTTCCATTACAGAGCCTTTGTGCTGTGCAATTGTTCATTAACATTACAGAATTCATCTTGGAAGTTATGATCTTTGCGATTGTTGGATTTATGAATAATGTTGTTCTATCTTGAAATGAAGTCGTATTCTTTCTAACTGAGGTGATAATTGGATCAGACTACTATTTAAGTGTGTTGTGTGTATGTATGGTTTTTAAGCACTGTTCCATAATTTATCAGTAATCAGTGTTGTTCCATTTGTGTGTGTTATTCAATCCATCCTTAAGAGTGAAGGATTGTCGTTTGATTCCTGTAGATTACGATTAATGCATTTGATTTGATAGACTAAGATGTTACTACTTGTTAGACTTAGTTGTTGTTCTATTTCTTAACTGTTGTTCTATTTCAGATTTGTTGTTCCATTTCATTATTGTTCGATTTCTTAATTGTTGTTCCATTTCTTATCTGTCGTTCCATTTCTTGTTATTGGTGTGAAGAATGATCTCAGGCTGTAGTGAGCATTGACATCTACTGTCCGGATCCCAGATCCACGATCTGTTCTCTGATTTCCTTTTCCATCAGTTTCCAAAGGGATGGGTTATTGCTACCGAACCCTTGACTGATAAATTGCTTAGTTTTCTGAATGTGTGATTTAATATTTTGAAGTAGTTAAGCTGTAAACAAGCATCCGTTACTCTTGTATTTTCAAACATTGTGCTACTAGCATTACTCTGGCAAATGATGGCCTCAGACTGAGACACTCTTTGAAATAAAAAAACATTCCTGGATTGACATATTAATGTGAGATAATTAGAGGTGAAAGAGACCCTTTTTATAGCTCCACAGCTTGGCGTCGTTGCCAGGGAGAGAGTGTAGCCATTTGTTCTTTTTTTTTTTTTTCAGAGTAGTGTACGAACCTATTAGGGAAGAATTGGGTTTTGAAAACGGAAGGTAAGAACCTACGTGTGGAGCATATAAAAGCCCTGCTCCTCTACCCTCTTTCCTACAAATTTGTTGCTGTTTGTTTGAGTAGGATTTAGTAGTTAATTTGAGTGCTTGACTAAGTAGAAAAAGCCATAAAAAAATTCCAAACCTCTACCCAAGCCGGAAAAAGCTAAGGGGCTGGTGACCCTTGGCCGACCAACCTTCATAGATGAAATCTACAAGAAAGCAGAATCTCAACCCTTAGTAGGACCCAGGAAAGTCATTTCTAAACAGCCTACTAGTTCCCTTCAGGCCACAAGATCACCATTTGTAGCCTTTGCTAAGGTGCATAGTCAAACTGAAGAGCAGGACTTTCAAGAAATTGAAAATTCTACTCCAGAACTATTGCAGGAAGGGAATTTCAGTAATCTTTGTTAAGGAGGAGGAGAAACAGGGGAAACCGAGGAACCGAGATCCCCTCTTGAGACAACTCAGCCATTGAATAGCCCAGACAAAGGAAGTGTTGCAAAATTAATCTTTGAAGAAACTCAGTCTCCTCAAACATTAGGCACTCTCATTATCCTAGATAGAGGAAGTGTTATTAAAACTATTCCTATTAAAGCCATTCCCTCTCAACCTAGGAATACCCTCCTAGATATCCCAGAAGGTTATTGTCATATATTCAACCCAATGGCTCAAAACCAGCCAAACACTCAAACCTCTACATTACAATACCCCATAGTGGATTCTGCAACAAATGCGCCTATGAAAGCAATCCATCTTCAACATATCCCTACATTCCACGGTCTTACATCAGAAGACCCGGATGCATTTTTATTTGAATTTGATGTTCTGTGTAGGGGATATGATTACACAACCGACCCCCAGAAACTGAAACTATTTCCCTCTACACTAAAAGGGGTTGCTTTTAGATGGTTTATGGGATTAAGTGGCGGGGTTATAAATAACTGGGATCAAATGAAAGAATTTTTTTTAAAAAAATATCAAGATTATTGCAGGTCTAGAGAACTGAAGGACAAAAAATTCCAGATGATAGCTAGACCAAACAAAACATTATAGGAGTATGTGGAGCATTTCCAGTATAATCTACAAAGATCCCCTTATGCATCACTGCCTTTACCTGATAATGTGTTGAAAACAGCATTAATAAGAAGCATGAAGGAACAATGGATTGAAACATTAAACATTATCGGAAAAGGAGATATCTATCAAGAAAGTTTTGCTGACATTATTGATTTATGTATCAGGAGCTCAAGAGGTAGCACAAGAGTAAAATCAACAGAACATGATCGGTTTGTAAGAGATAATAAAATTTCGACAAAAGGAGTAACGTGTGTAGAAATTGGAAATTTATTGTAAAATTTTAAAACTGATATACTAGGAACACTAACTACACAACTTGATATTATGCAGGCCAAGTAGAAGCAAATGGAGGCAGAACAGAATCTGGCAATGTTCTGTCCCAGATGCAGGAAGAAGCATAGCCATAAGGAGTGTCCATTGGATGCAGTCCAAACATGCGCCATCTGCACAAAAGATCATCTTACGGAGAGTTGTCCCTCACTTCCTGGATTGAAAGCAGTATATAAGGAAGTAAAAGAAGAGCCAGAATCGGTGTATTTGCTCAACCAACGTCGTCAGTGGTAGCCGCGACAATCTGGTATGATTCCAGACCCAACTTCTTCATTTCAGCCTCTGCAGTATAATGCTCAATAGTATAATATGTGGCAAAGTCTATTCCAACCCCCATTTCCAAACTGGTCACCACAGTCGTTTCCTTCCTCAAACCTGTGGCTGAACCAGGGAAGCCAATCTGGTTGGCCGAATCTTCCTTATACCCCACCATATTGGCAAAGCAACCCATACCCACCATAATGGACTCCCCCTACTTCAAAAAGTTCAGCCTGGCAGACAAACTGGTAGAGACCAATGCATCAGCTAGTAGGAAACATTCCTCTCCCTCAACCTACACTGCCAGCCTTACAACAAAATCCCCAGTCTAATCTGAGACCGCAACTCCCAGCCCAACCCAACCCCAATCCAAATAACAGACCGGTCCAATCTCTCCAAATCATAGAAACACCAGAAGTAGGAGCCGATCTGAGGGAGTGTAATGACCTTCAGTTAATATCTGGGCGTATTATTGAAACCGAGGGAGATAAGACAGTTCAATTTGAACATCAGCTACCTAGAGAACATCTATCACAACAAGAGGATGTGAATAAACAACAAACTCATAATCAAGTAACCACATCCTCTCCCCCATTCCTAGAATAATTAGTCATACCTCGACCAATAAAATATCCTGATTTTGACATTCTGGGAGAATTACAAAATTTGTACATAAAAATTCCATTCTTCCAAGCCATTCAAGACATCCCGATATACACAAAAATTATCAAAGAATTGTGCATAAAGAAACCAAGGACGAATATAATAAATAATCCAAGAGTCCAAGTAGTCGGCACTCTATCTAACTTATTATCAGGAAAAGAAACACCCATTAAATACAAAGACCAAGGAAACCCAATAGTAACTATCCAAATTTATGGTCAGAGCCTGTCCAATGCCTTAGTTGATCTAGGAGATGCAATCAATATCTTAACAACCACTACTTGCCAAACGCTAGGCATTACACCTATAGAACCCACCTCTACCTTGCTAGAATTGGCTGACCGATCATGGTTAGGCTAGAGGGCACACTACATGATGTCATGGTCTCTGTTGACTCCTGGGAATATCCAACTGATTTTCTGATAAGAAATCCCAAAACCTGAATTGATGGACATCCATTGATTTTAGGTAGACCTTGGCTCGCCACTGCCAATGCCTATATTGGCTGTCAGCAAGGAAATATGATCATAACTAGAGGAGTAGATATCAAGAACTTAGTTCTATATCCTCCAGCGCAGCCAAGTGTCATGATGGTCAAAACTAATAGGCACACTGTATCATACCTTACCGATAACATTAGATCTCTATTAACTATACAAAGGGCACTTGATTTCAAAGACCAAACAGAAGACGATGCCATTAATAATTTCATTAGTCAAACTGAACTCACGTCCCGCACACAATGTCATATGATAAAAGAAGCATTTGATAATGAATTAGAAGAAGATCCTCTGAAAGATACACATGATCATACAATCCCTATCACCTCTGTTGCAAATAGTAAAATTGTGGAAATTGAACCGGGAAAAACCTTAAACACTAATGCCAACTTCACATCTGAACAAGAAATGAAGCTCACCCATGTGTTAAGGAAATATAAAGAAGCATTTGCATGGGACTGCCTTGATATGAAAGGAATTGACCCCCAATTATGTACACATCGCATTTACATAGAAAAAGATGTGAGACTTGTTCGACAGCCTCAGAGGAGACTAAATCCTCATCTAAAAGATGTGGTAAAAGCTGAACTTCAAAAACTTTTAGATGTCAATTTTATCTACCCTATCTCTGATATTAAATGGGTCTCTTCGCTTGTTGTGGTACCAAAAAAGAATGGGAAATGGAGAATCTGTGTGGACTATAGAGAACTAAACAAAGAAACACAAAAAGACCACTTCCCTCTCCCATTCATCGACCAAGTATTAGACACTTTGGCAGGAAATAAATTCTTTTCTTTCCTGGATGGCTTCAGTGGGTACAATCAGATTCAGATTGCCCCTGAAGACCAAGACAAAACTACTTTTACTTGTCCGTGGGGAACATTTGCCTACCGAGTTTTACCTTTTGGCTTATGCAATGCTCCTGCCACACTCCAAAGGGCTATACTTAGCATTTTTGTAGACTTAATAAATTAAGGACTTGAAGTATATATGGATGACTTTACACCATACAGAGACGATTTCGATCCAGCACTGGATACACTGGAAAAAGTTCTGCAACGCTGCATTGCTACCAGGGTTTGTTTAAGCCATGAAAAATGTTATATGATGATGACGGAAGGACTTATCCTAAGACACTATATTTCAGTAGCTGGAATTCAGGTAGACCCAGCCAAAATCCAAATACTTTTGCTTATTCCCACTCCTTCCACTTAAACAGAGGTACGCAATTTTCTTAGATTTTCTGGTTATTACAGGAGGTTTATAGAACATTATTCACATATTGTTGCAGCTTTGTATGCACTAACTGGTAACGTTGATTTTCTTTGGATAGAAAAATGTGAACGTGCTTTCAAGGATCTGAAGAAGCTCGTATCCACAGCCCCAGTCCTTCGAGGACCAAATTGGGATTTTCCATTCCAGATATCATCTGATGCCTGAGATACAGCCATTGGAGCGGTCCTTGGGTAGGAAGAGGATAGAAAACCATATGCAATTTATTACATTAGCAAAAATTTATCCCCTGCTGAATTAAACTACATTGTTACTGAAAAAGAATTTCTAGTTGTAATACATGCTGTCAATAAGTTTAGACATTACATTACTAGATATCTTGTTATCTTGTACACAGATCATTCTGCCATAAAATATTTAGCAAACAAGCCTATCACAAATGGAAGAATAACTAGATGGCTGATTTTATTGCAAGAATTTGATATTACAATCAAGGATCGACCTAGAAAAGAAAATCATGTTGCCAATTTTCTCTCAAGAATGCCAAAGCCAATTAATGCAGCAGCAGTTGAAGATCAATTTCTGGATGAGCATCTGTTTGCTGTGGCTGTTCAAACACCCTGGTATGCTGATGTTACCAATTACCTAGCAGTAGGTAAACTACCAAAGCATCTAACCCCTAATGAGCGGAAACAGATTGTTCAGCGGAGTACTCGATTTTCTTGGATTGGGGGCTATTTGTTCCACACAGGGGCAGACATGCATATCAGGGGATGCATTCGAGAGGATGAAATCTTTGACCTTTTGAAAGCCTGCCATGATGGACCATGTGGTGGACATTTCGCTGATCATAGAACTGGACATAAAGTGCTACAAACAGGGTATTATTGGCCCACGATTTTCAAAGATGCAAAGAAATTTTTCCAAGCCTGTGACAGTTGCTAGAGAGCAGGACGCCCTGGTCAGTCTAATGAGATGCCTCTGAAACCACAGCTAGTCATCGAACCATTCGAGCGATGGGATCTTGATTTTGTTGGACCAATTAACCCATCATCAAACCATAAAACATATACTTTGGTGGCAATAGAATATGTCACCAAGTGGGTTGAAGTAGAGGCATTACCAAGAGCTATAGAGGACTCTATCATACAGTTCCTGTTCCATCTATTTGTATGTTATGGCCTTCCAAGAGAGATAATTAGAGACGGTGGACCACAATTTGCTGGGAACAGAATAGCTACAACACTCAACAACTATCATGTCCAGCATAAAATCACTACTCCATACCACCCATAGGCAAATGGGTAGGTAGAAAGCAACAATAAAATAATAGAAGCAACCCTAACAAAAACCATTGCGTCACATAGACGTGATTGGGCTGCCAGACTAGCTGAAGCACTGTGGGCTTACAAAACAACATGGAGAAGTACCACTAATTACTCACCTTATCAATTAGTGTTTGGAAAACAACCCATTTTCCCCATAGAATTCGAAATCCAAACATTATGAACATCACAGGAAGTTGGCTTAGATCTAACCGAGGCACAGATTAATCGATTACAGCAGATCAATGAGCTAGATGAAATTAGGCTCTCTGAACTTCAAAACACTACCCTGATCCAGCAACAGCGAGCTAAATGGCATGATGCTCTCATTAAAAATAAAGTCTTCCACGAAGGTGACTGGGCTCTTTTGTACAACTCCAGGTTTCAGGACTTCCCTGGGAAACTCCAAACTCGTTGGTTGGGACCATACGAAATCCAGAAGGTACATGACAATGGTACCGTTACTCTAATCACTATTGACAGTTCTGGATATGCCTTCAAGGCAAATGGCCACCGAGTTCGTCCCTGTCACAAACCACTCAGTCGAGAGTCCTTCTGCCAGCAACTATGCCAAGACTCTGATATGAAGATTTTGGGGGAGAAAGAGAAGTCTTCCTCACCTATAATTCATTAAGGAATTGATTTCTTTTTACAGTTTGTACATAATTTCTTTTCTTGAATCATTTTTGTATATATTTTTGAATCAACGTTTTGCTGTTACTATTTTTGTTGTTCCTTTTTTTCAAAATAACAACATTTTCTTTTGGCTACTCATTTTTCAAAAGAACAACCCCCTTTGGATCAGCTGTCATTTTGTTGTAATTTGTTCTTTTTGTTTATTTCTATATTCTAGGAAAAGGAACAACATTTTTTATTTCTGTTGTTCTTTTTCCAAAGGAACAACATTTGTGTGTTTTTGTTGTTCCTTCTTCCAAAGGAACATCATTTTTTATTTCTACCGTTCCTTTTCCAAAGGAATGGCATTTGTGTATTTTTGTTGTTCCTTTTCCAAAGGAACATCGTTTTCGATTTATGTTGTTCCTTTTCCAAAGGAACGACATTTCTTTGTGTTTTTGTTGTTCCTTTTCCAAAGGAACAACATTTTTTTATTTCTGTTGTTCCTTTTCCAAAGGAACGACATTTCCTTATTTTGTTGTTCCTTTGGAAAAGGAACATCATTTTCGATTTATGTTGTTCCTTTTCCAAAGGAATGACATTTCTGTGTGTTTTTTGTTCCTTTTCCAAAGGAACAACATTTTCAATTTCTGCTATTCCTTTTCCAAATGAACGACATTTTTGTGTGTTTTGTTGTTCCTTTTCCAAAGGAACAACATTTTCGATTTCTACTGTTCCTTTTCCAAAGGAATGGCATTGGTGCGTTTTGTTGTTCCTTTTCTAAAGGAGCAACATTTTCTATTTCTGTTGTTCCTTTTCCAAAGGAATGGCACCTTTGTGTTCTGCTGTTCCTTTTCCAAAGGAACGACATCTGTGTGTTTTGTTGTTCCTTTTCCAAAGGAACGACATCTGTGTGTTTTGATGTTCCTTTTCCAAAGGAACAATGTTTTCCATCTTTGTTGTCCCTTTTTCAAAGGAACGGCATTTGCGTTTTCTGTTGTTCCTTTTCCAAAGGAACAGCATTTATGGTCTTTTGTTGTTCCTTTTCTCAAAAGGAACAACACTTGTATGCTTTTGCTCTCCCTGTGAAACATCTTGTTCCTTTTGCTGTTCTAAATTAAGGATGCTTATTGTTCCTGTTCTTTCAAGTCTTTTAGAATACACCTATGCACTTCTGCAATCGATACAAAATCACAACATACTGAAATTAGTCAATCATAAATCGCTATCTTTATAAGAAATTTCCCTGAATTGGTAAGAGGACAGAAGGAAGGACATGCTTATTCATCATATTTTGTTGTCATTGTTCTACTAATTCTGCTCTGACTGGTTATCTCTATCATGTTGGTCCCTTTTAATCCTCTTTGATTATTATTCAGGAATAAGAAAAAAAGGTTTATATCTTCCTATTGAGATGTTAAGACTTCTTCCACCATTCCTACTTTTAAGGAGTGTTGAACCACCCTTTGTGTATAAGTAGGGAAAGTGCTTTATGAAAAAGAAAGAAAAAAAGAGCACACATGACTTATAAGTTGTCAAATGCAAGATAAGGGGTCTCATTAAGAGCCATCCTACCATGATCATGAGGACGAAAGTGAAGTAGCATTCCCACTATGGCCACCACACCAAGGATATGGTCCAAAAGTTATATCAAATAAACAACCCTTGGAACAGGAGGTCTCATCACGAGCTGGCCTGCCCACTTTTCACTCCTTCCTCGTGAATGGCATTATGGTTAACTGGTCACCAAGCCAGCATAATGGCCTACATTTTGACATTACACAACATTTCCTAAGCCTACACAAAGGATCATGGTTCCATGGGTGAAATAAACAACTCTGCCAAGGTTATGGACACCTGTCGGCAGCAGAGCACTGTTAATGGTATTGAAGTCACATTATTTACACCAATAGGTAAGTTATTAGCACCCTTCTATTTCTTATGCCTTAATAATCAATTATATATTATTTCCCAAACCATACAACTAATGAATATATATTATCACCAATCATGATAGAACAATTGACAATGACCGCATGAGATTCTCTATTTACGGCAAATTTCTTATCCCCAACCTTGCATCATATCACTGCAGTCTCTTACGTATTAAGCAACGCAACTCTACGCCTCGATTTCGGTAATTTGATACTTTTGTAAACATGGAATATTGCCATACGTTGTTCCTTAAAGACTCTATTGCAGAGCGGGCACTGCTCCTTTATTTGACGGCTGGGACAGCCTTTCACATTACGGGGGGGGGGGGAGGTTAACCTCATCATTCCCTGGATTACATGTCAGCTCACTATTCGGGAAGTTGTGTACTGGGATATAACATGGCTCAACAGTATAATATTTCTTTTTATTTTATTTTTTTCTGCATGACTTGCTGTCCAAAGCCATTTCCATTGTATACTCTACAACATTAGAGTTTGAACGAGTCTTGTGTTTGTCAACCTCTCTATCTTTCAACAGCATGAACAGCTGCCATTCCATTGAGAGTTTACAGTGAAACCATGGGAATAAGATTGATTCGGAGAGAACCACAAGTGTTAACATTCTCTGCTGCTGCCCGGGAAATCCTGGCAAGAGCAAGGTGACTGACTTATCTCAACCACTTGCAGGAGTCTAACGAGACTGTGGCAATTGAATTCTTACAGAAATTGCAAGAGGATCACCCCACAGTGAGGAGGAGATGCATAACAGTCACCGATGACATAATCGTAGAAGTCTCGGGACTGCCAGCCACTAGACCTATATGGACGTTAAAGAAGGAGAGATTGCAGAAGATTATAGAAATCTTCCAGGACGAAGGCCAGAGCCTCACAATTAGAGGAAAGGGTGTTTTTCCAGTAGCACTAGGAGAGCCGTGGGTGGAATTGGCGAAGACCATTCAAAGTTACATCACCTATGAAGGCAGAAAAGACATGGTAAGACCATGACATCTTAAACCCTTAGCTGTACTAAAAAAAAATGCTTTGTAAATTTACCTGCATTTTTGAATTCATTACTTCATGGCGTTGCACTGAGCATAAAAAAGGCACAACATGTAGAGTCAGTTGTTAGTCATCATGGGTTGATTCGGTTAATAGTCAGCCATAGCCTCACCCAGCAGCAGAGTAGCTGGGAAGAGCTAATTGCCATGATAAATGGAGGATTGACCACACCATCCACAAAACGTAAACATGCCACCAGTACACCTGAGCGTCCAGAAAAACGTAAACATGCCACCAGTACACCTGAGCGTCTAGAAAAACACAGGAAATCGGCAAAGCATAAACAGGCCACCAACACACTCGAGCGTCCAGAAAAACGTAGGAAATCGGTCCGACTAGAACGGCTATGAGGGGGGTTGGAGAAGCCCCAAGAAAGCACCAGCCACCTGGTAGAAATAGAAGATGAGCAACCCCCACGGCCAGAAGGGGAGGACGATGAGAAAGGAGTGCAGGAAGAAGAAAAAGAAGAAGATGTTGAGAAATCTGAAGAGGAAAAATAAAACGAAGGAGAGGTCGAGCAATCTGAAGAAGAAGGAGATAAAGAAGAAGAAGCCGAGCAATCCGAGCAGGAGGAGGAAACGAAACAGCAGTAAGGTAGCCCATTGCAAGACCCACTGGGAGAAGATGAATTGGCCAAAGTTTTGGCCAATATGGGCGAATATGGCCAACCTTCCAGTCCATCAGACCTCCATGCCGAAAAGAAACCCTAGGAGGAAAATGCACCTGAAGAATCACATGCCAAGGAGGCAGAATAAGAAAATATGCCTGTTCATGATGAAAAGATGACAGGAGATGCTGAACAGGGACAATCCGTTCCTAACCAGAAGACACCAAAGGAAATTCCGAAGGAAACAGGGGCAGAAAAAGAGGTCACCCAAGAAATAACAGAATCAGTTAGGGTTCTTTCCTCGGAACAGCTACAACAGAACAGTGAAGAAACACCCCAGAAGAAAATCAGGGAATTAGTCACAGTCCAAGCCACAGTGAACAACCTACTGTTCCTTCTAAGGGAATTATGGAAATTAGGGAATTGCGAAAGGAACAACAGGGATTACTGAACATAATAGTCCAACTTCACCAGAATATTAGGATTCTAAAAGCAATGCATAGGGTAAAAAGGACTTCAGGGAGGAAAAATGTGACCACTCCAGCAAAACCCCTCAAGGCAAAGGGGCGGAGGACCAGAATCCATCCTGTTGTTCAAAACCCTGTCGAAAACCAGGCTGTTGTTCCAAATGATGCTGAGAAATAGACTGTTGTTCCAATTGAAAAGGAACAACAATGGACTAATATCCACTTTAAGATAGAAATGGATGAGATGTTGACCCGTGATAAGGAAATTCAGATGGAGGCACCACTTTCGGGAGTGATAAGGGTTATGAACTCAAAGCAACGCAACAAGAAAGTTCAGGTAAAACTTCCGGCCTCCACTACCGCATGGAAAAGAGATCCAAAAATAGTAACCCTACAAAAGGGTTTGAAGCAAGCTCAACAGGAAGCAAAAAAACTTAGAGAGAAAATGGTCCCTCGAGAAAAGTATGAAGATCTACAGCAGCGACTTAGGAACATCAATCTATCCGAAAGCCAGGCCTTTGAAGGGTGGCGAAGGGAACAAGAGAAAGTCGAGAAGGTAACTCGTAGGTTAGATGTAGTTATCAAGCAGATGGATACCTTATGTTCTTTATGCAATGACGTCCTAGCATGTATAGCCCCTGCTAAGAATTATGACTTGTTTTTAATGGAACGATATTTGAAATTGAAAATAAAGGCTGTTAAAGTAGGTGCTCCCATACAAATTAACACCATCAATGATTTTATAAACTGCTGTAAGCACTACGGTGTAAAAGTTCAAAGACTATTGTGTGAGTTTTATTTACATAACCTTGTACTAGAACAGGAGACTACGCTGAACCCTGGCCCTTTTGTTGGGGATATCCAATTACAGGGATTTATTTCATTTGGGGTTAATCAAATTAAATGGCTCAAAGCCTATAATGCTTTCCAAAAACAAGAAAATGGATTAGATTTATGGATAAGAGTTGAGCCTAGGGATCCAGTACAGTTATGGAGAAAACATAGAAACCTCATGAAGACTCCAGGTGTAATTGAAGCATTAGGACCCATGCATGAGGAAATCATTCTGTAGGGATTAGAATACTTTTTCTCTATCAAAGACCCTGCCATTGATGCAGCTAAATTACGGTATCAAATCTCTAATCCGAATATCCATCTCAGGGAACCATTTAAGTATGAGAATTTTAAATTAGCTGCCAACCGCTTTCACCTCTATGGCGAAATCATTTTGAGGGCAGGGCCATCCTGGTTAGGATATAGGTTATGGAGTCCAATTATTTGGCACCCTGCACCCAGATACCAAGCCCTGTATGAGATGCTTGAGGGTCAGATAGGCCATTTCTTTGAATACCTAGTTACGCATCATGGCTGTAGGCCTTCACATGAGATTCCATCTCCAGCCTACTCACTCACTGCCTTACATGTCAGCTACAATGTTTTCATGAAGGCATGAAAAATGGTAAGTAGGGGGTGTGTGGAGTACTAAAGAAGGTATGTTTTTGAGGATTATTTCAGCGTCTTTTCATTAGAACTTACAAACCTTTTTGCATCATGAACTGGGAAAATGATAAAGAATTGTAATAAAACATGTGAGATTAATATGCAAGACAAAAACGCTGACAATTATCATTTCCTTATGCAGGAAGGAGAAAAACCAAGAAGTTGTCATTCCAAACGAAAATACAAGGACAGGTTAACCGATGTCCCTTTGATGAGAGACTGTATGCAAACACGATCAAAGCGAATCAGCCCGGGAAAGGAAGTGGAGATATCAGCTCGACGTAGGAAAGAAAAGAAATGACTGAGGACTAACGGTTTGGCGAATCCCTCAGGATCCTTAATCCTAAGGGATCGCTTTTTTATCTATTTCTACACTTAGATATCTCCACCGTCACCCTTATAAAAAGGGCAGCACTATTAGCTCAGAGGAGAGTTAGATGTTGTTATTCTTTTATGTATTTTCTTTTAAGATCAAAACTTTGATCATCGAGTCTCGCTAAGAACTACTCTACTGTAATTTTACTTGATGCATTAATACAAACTTGGTTACTATTTCATCTTTGAGTCTGGAATAACTTCAAGTGGTGTACCCCTAGAGGCTTTGACTTTGCATTGTAAGCACTATTCTTTTAGGTGTTGATATAATACCGCTAGTCTTTACAGAATACTGTTGTTGTTCCATTACAACGCCTTTGTGTTGTGCACTTGTTCATTAACATTACGGAATTCATCTTGGAAGTTATGATCTTTGCGATTGTTGGATTTATGAATAATGTTGTTATATATTGAAATGCAGTCGTATTTTTCTAACTGAGGTGATAATTGGATCAGACTACTATTTAAGTGTGTTGTGTGTATGTATGGTTTTCAAGCGTTGTTCCATAATTTATCAGTAACCAGTGTTGTTCCATTTGTGTGTGTTATTCAATCTGTCCTTAAGGGTAAAGGATTGCCGTTTGATTCATGTAGATTAAGATTAATGCATTTGATTTGATAAACTAAGATGTTACTGCTTGTTAGACTTAATTGCTGTTCTATTTCTTAACTGTTGTTCCATTTCAGGTTTGCTGTTCCATTTCATTGTTGTTCGATTTCTTAATTGTTGTTCCATTTCTTATTTGCCATTCCATTTCTTTTTATTAGTGTGAAGAACGATCTCAGGTTGTAGTAAGCATTGACATCTATTGTCTAGCTCCCAAATCCACAATCTATTCTCTGATTTCCTTTTCCATAAGTTTCTAAAGGGATGGGTTATTGCTACCGAACCCTTGACTGATAAATTGCTTAGTTTTCTGAATGTGTGATTTAATCCTTTGAAGTAGTTAAGCTTTAAACAAGCATCCGTTACTCTTGTATTTTCAAACACTTTGCTACTATCATTATTCTGGCAAATGATAGCCTCAGACTGAGACACTCTTTGAAATAACAAAACGTTCCCGGATTGACATATTAATGTGAGGTAATTAGAGGTGAAAGAGACCATTTTTATAGCTCCACACCTACCACCACCCAATACTCTTCTGCCACATGTTTCCCTGTGACGTCATCTAATGTCAGACGACCATTTCCCCCCTCTGCTTATGAAAGTCCTTCCCACTTCAGATTTTTTTTTTTGAATTTTTTTTGTTTTCCTGTACAACTCCTACCACTATTCGACTGCTCTACAACATTTTCCACTCACCAAAATGATCCAAAACTCTCCTACAATACCATTTTCATCTATCACCCAGTCAATCAGGTAACTTGACAGTCTCCCCCACCTGCAACTTGTTTTGTAATTCATTAAAAACAAAGAAAGAAGCTCCTAAGCCCCCCAAAGCCTAGGAATTCAAACCCTCCTCCAATTTTGAACCACTAATAGACATAGAGGCATAGGTTACGAACCCTCGTTATGCTTACCATCTATTGGACCTCCATTTCGACTTGTATGGCCACCATGTCAGAGGAGAAGACATGTTCCGAGTAGTTGACTCAGGTTCATACTATCAAATTTCACCCCCTTTGTTTTATTTCCCTAAGTTTATTTCTTGGTTAACTGCTACATAAATTAAAGAAATGAACTATTTTGTCTCTTTCACTGGATCCAAAATCCTAGAGGTGACCCTAGAATTGATCCAAGAAGCTCTGATTTACCCGAGCTCCCATGAACCTGAGAAATTCACAGAAGCCACTCTTGTCTATAGTTATAATACCCAATCAGTTATTGAGAAATGGTCCTTTCTACAAATGGTCCTCGCCACTAACTTGCATCCCTTGCCCACTGCTGATAGTTTCCTAATAACTATACCTATAAAGTCTGCACAACCTACTATGTCTATAATTTCTCATCTTTTTGGGATGATAATGCCAATATGACCAATAAAGCCTCCCTATGATTTTTGAAGGAGATGATGTTGCCAGACCACCTATTTCACATACCTTCCTACCTGGATGAGTCCATAAAATTCCAATTGCACCATTTTCCTACAACATCCTACTTCAGATATTATTCCCTATTTATTTATTTATTCGTGTACACCCATGCATATGAGTTTGAGTGCTAGGGGCTAAGTAAGATGGCTCTAAACAAACAAAGGACGTTTTTTCTTTATTGGGATGTTGTTGTTAGGAGGAGACCAGATAATTATAGCTATTTCCAATTCATATCTTCCTACATGGCCATTTCTTATAAAATTATTCACAATGTTTCCACTCCAAGAATCATCCCACACCAAAAAGTAATCCTTCAGATCAGCAAGGACACCAGGGTGGGAGACTAGTAATTGTTTGAGGATTACATAGAGATTATGGTTTATGGGTGTAAACTTCCTGCATATCACTTGCTTGTGTCCATGCCAATGAGGATATTTTACTTGGAATTTATTAGAAAAATCATCAATGTGGACCATGTCCATTTTGTCCCTTCTAAAAAGAATTACACGTTCAAGTTGAGTAAGCCTATAGGCCCCTTCATTGTTAACTCTAGAGAGGCATTTAATGTAGTTGAGGATTTACTAAAACAAATGAATTTTGATATGGGAGATGTTTGGCATTATGACCCTCATGGTGTCATTACAAAGAAGAGGAAAAGAATAAATTTTTTAGCTTATGTTCATGAATATAGGCCTGAGATTGAATGAAAGGCTAACTCTAATTCATGGCCCATTAACACAAAGATGGAAATTGAGACTCCAACTACAAAATAGAAGGTGTAAAAGAGGACCGTGGATGAAACAGGGGATGTGGAGATGGACGATGTCCATACTACTAAGAAATCTAAGACTCAAGAAGTATAGGAAGAAGAAATATAAACTAGGTTGGTGGAGACAAAGACAGACAAAATAGGCTTCCAAGTGACTCTCGAAGACCCACTTCAAGCTTCTACTTCATCATCCTGAGAGGTAGCCATTTTTAGTTTAAAAAGGAGTACAACTGTGATTGAACCAATTTGGCCTACAGGGAAAGCAATCAAATAAATAAATAAAATTATGAGGGAGGAGATGCTGCATGAAATGACAACCGATTTAGTCTCATATCAGACCAAACTCCTAACTACTATGGACCTGGAGAGGAACCAAAGGAAATTCTCACTATACCACCCATTGGCATAGTCACTACCATCAGGCTCCCAATTCAAGGATCTAGATGTGTCTTTGGACTTGAAAAGTGTTCCTATACCTGACAAGATCAACTTCCACAGGTAGGTGGGAGAAATTTTGTATAGTGAGATAAATCAGAATGTCATAACCATAAGCAAGGGTGAGAAGTTGTTGGAGAAGGCTGCGACCAAACTGAAGTAGGAGAGAGCTAATTCTAGAGATCTATGAATGCATAATGAGACTTTCAAAGAGTTGGTTGTGAAGATGGGATTGAACCTAGAGGACAGCTGCACATTTGAGACCCGACTCCAGAGCTCACAAACAAAGATTCATGAACTGAGGCACAAGCTAAATATTCCATCTTGCGAACATATGTAGTCCAAAGAACTGGCATAGGTGGATGAAGAGAAAGAGATCCTGTCTAAATATTTGACTGAAAGGAACAACGAGGTGGTGGTTCTAGAGTAGTAGGTAGCAGAGCTCCAATAGAGGATAGATACTCACATTTTTGTAGTACTCGTGCTTGAGAACCCTTAAAATCCCACAAAACAACTCACAAAGACACTTTCCTAGCTCCATCTTTAGGAAGGTGAACTTAAGAAGGTGCATAAGGACTTAAACATTGCCCAACGAGCCCTAGCACAAAAGGAAAAACAACTTAAGTGTTATGAAACCAACTCATAAAAGATAGAAAAGATATATAAACGCCTTCAAAATAAGCCTCTTTGAGGGGGAAACCTCCTTTACATTACCCAAATGAACAATTCTTGGATGATACAAATGAAAGGACCTCGTTTCTATATATAGGAGTCTAAGAGGTCATAATATAATCAGAGCCGACCTAACAATAATAATGTAAGGGCACAATAATAACAATAGTGGGCTTTTATGGGGCACAATAATAATAATATGCGGACTACACAGGCAAAAGAATATAATAAAGGCGTTGTACTAATAAAAATAAGGGGTTACACTAGTAGTATAGGGACCTAACATGCCCCTTTCCTTCAAAAAGTGTTATCCTCAATGCTTGAGTAGTTCTTGATTCCTCTATATAAAATTATTGTCCTCCCATGTGGAATCTTCAGTGGGTAAGTTCTTCCACTTAATGAGATACTCTGAAATTGATCGATTTCATAGCTTTCGGGTTCTTGTTTCTGTGACTGCTCCAGGTTCCACTATGATTTTTCCTTCCTCGTCAAGTTCTAGCAATATTGTTTGTACTGGGATATTCTGGAACTTTTGAATGAGTGGCCACACTTCTTCGTCCTTCTTCCATTCATCCCTTGCTTCATTTATTCAATCTGGTTGGATAATAGAAATATCACAAAACAAGGCTTCCACATCCTCATCCTTTCTTGAGAGTGCATCTTTAACAACATTTTGCTTCCCTCTCTTGTAGACGATTTCAAAGTCATAACCCAACATATTTGCGACCCATTTTTTCTGTTCTTCTAAATAAATCTTGTTCTAAAAAGTATTTAAGACTATCATGATCCATTTTTACCTTGAATTGTCTTCCCATTAGGTAAGGTCGCCATTTCTTAAGTGCATGTAGTATTTCCAACATTTCCTTCTCATAAATAGCTTTCTTGAGATGTAGCTGTAAAAATACCCAATTGCCTACATCAAAACTTCTTTCACTGCAATGTTGACCTGCCTATTGTTTCATTCGATTCTGCACCAAAGTGGTGTTATCCTTTAAAAGTTGGAGAACTTGTTTTTGATGATCGATGTGATCTTTCACTGCTTGAATCTTTTTCTCCTTGATATGTCCTTCTATCTTGAGAGTTTGAGGAGTGGTAATTTCTTCCAATGCATTACAAGATATGGTTGGATTTATTTCTTGATGCTCAATGTTATCTTTCGCTTCTTAAACATTTTTCTTCTTGATATGTCCTTCTATATTGATAGTTTGAGGAGTGGTAATTCTAGCCAATGCATTACAAGATATGGTCAAATTCATTTCTTCTTTCTTGATGTGATATTTCACTTCTTGGACCTTTTTCTTCTTGATATGTCCTTTTATCTTGAGAGTTTGAGGAGTGGTAATTCTTGCCAATGCTTTATAATATATGGTCGGATTCATTTCTTCTCTCTCTCTGGGTTGCTTCATGGTGTATATCCTCTTCTTTTGATGTTTCTTGATCCTTTTCTTCCTCCTATTCATAATCTATGTAAAATAATTTCTTCTCAGCACACTTATGACCTTTAGTGTATTTGCTATCACAATTGTAACATTTCTCCTTTTTCTTCCAATTCTTGTGGTGTAAACCTTGTAGGTTGTGGAAGGGTAGGAGAAAAAATTATTCCATAATTATAGTCGTGAGTGGTGGGATTCCTTGTTTCCATAATTTCGCTTTCAATTTTTATTGCCAACCTAAATGCCTTCTCTAATGAATCAGGTTCCCGAAGACAAACCTCATGTTGAATGTTATCCATTAAAGTCCCTATTAAGACATTAATCATATGCTTCTCTAGAATATCATTTACCCTTATATTAATTTTTTGGAATTCCTCAATGTGCTTTGTCATTGAACCCTTTTGTTTTAGATTTATCAATTGGCTAAAGAAGGTGTTGTTATTTGTCTCCTCATAATGTGCTATCATTTCCTCCGTGAAAATTAACCAGGTGACAAGTGATTTACGAGAATAGAGCTCTCTATACCATACAAACTAATTCGGTTCTAAATATAAAGATGTAATATGTACCTTTTGTAACATTTGCACCTCATGTAGATCAAGATATTGTTCCATATATAGTATCCAATTTACTGGATCCTTGCCATCAAACTTCCTCATATCATATTTTCTTTATTTTAGGAGGTCGATATTGAATCTTCTCTATCTCTATAATTACATATCTCCAAGATCGGAAATTGCATCCTATAGTAGCTCTCTGAGTCCTCTTTCTAACCCAGTAAGTCTGATCAAGATTTGATTCTCCAAGGAAGAGTTATGCCAAATCTCCCACGGTGACCTGCTTATAGACTTTTTCCGTAGAGCAAACTTGTACGAAGGGCCACGTGTCACTGTTTCGACCTTAGTACCTGAAACTGATATACATAAAACTACAGGCCTTACTCTTTCTGAAACATTGTATGAAATTTCAATCTGATGCTTAGAACAAAAGTTATGACGATTGTCCCCAAGTCACCTATTGTTTGGTCAATTTAGTGTGATCTAAATTGCTATTTAAAATGTCAACCAGGGGTTCATAAACTGACGAAGTGAAGTGTACTATTTGTACTAGATAACCATTTCCTCAGGCTTTTGTCATTTTAAGCTTTTTAGTTTGTTTTTGGATTTTATTTTTCCGTAATGTGTGATTGTAAAACTGAAGTTTGGAGTGTAAATGGTGATGGTTTCTAAACTTGAAAGTGCTCAAAAGAAAGCTTTACAATAACTACAATGAAATCAATTCTTAAGAGAAAACAAATGCATCAAATGGTGAAATAATGACAATGGCCTAGTATCCTAGCTGCTGAAAATGAAAAGAAAGCAAAAACTTGAAAAACAACTCAAACATAAAGCAAAGCAGCTAATTCACACTGCTTTCACTTTTCAGATCCTTTGTCCTTCGGCTTAATCTACCTGGTGGGAAGTAATCATAAACAAGTTAAGCAATATGATATCTAATTGTTCAAGAAAGTAAATTGCATAAAAGAAACTAATCACATTGCTTGAATTCTTCAAATCCTTCACCCTTCAGCTCAATCTACGTTGGGGAAGTAATCATGAACATGTCAAGCAATATGATAACTAAATGTAAATTGCATAAAAGAAACTAATCACACTACTTGAACTCTTCTAGTCCTTTACCATTCAGCTCAATCTACCTTATGGAAAGCAACCATGAGTAAGCAATATGACAACCAAATCACACTACAGTTAGTAATATTCTGATTTCTTGCTAATAAAGTCACTTGACCATAGAAAGAAACCATAAATTGATGAGCAGTATGATATCTAAATAGCAGAAAGAGAAAGAAGCAAATCACAACTTGAAAAGGACAATGCTGAAATTAAACTTCAGAAAATGAAAGTTAGCAGGAAGGACAAGATGATCTCATATGCCAAAAGTTATCAAAAAGATGAAAAATTGCCCGGGCTGCCTAAGAAAATCTGCAGAAAAGCACTGATCAGTTTACAGCTCTAAGAAAATAAAGGTGAAGATATGAACAACAGAAATATAAAACAACATATTATGTACAAGCTAATGATAAAAACAAAAACATAATGAAACTAAATAAACACTTTACAAGGCTTCAGCATGCAGGGGCCCTCTGCCACTTCAGCCAATCAAATAATCACATGGCTAACTTCAGAAAATTCTTCTCATGTATTAAAACAGCAGCATATAAAACAGTGGGGTGATAAGATAATCAGCAGTGCGGAAATTACATAAACAGTTCAAGATTCATACATATCAAAAAGCTCTCTCATAGCGTTCAATGAAACGTTATTTATAATGCAAAAATACTACAGCTAACTAACAAATTCTACGCTATTAATTGCGTTGCCATAGACACATAGATCTCTTCAGCCGAGATCTAGTGTAACTATCGTCATGTTTCTTAAATCTTCGGAGTGGTTGGTTGTTAGATTCATGTTTCAGGAACGATCTCCAGGCGTGCTGGTGCCTTCGTGAGCTGAGGACTATGCCACGTATCATTCACGTGCCCAAAATAGTGACGTGCCACCGCTAAACTCTTTGGCTGGCCTTGTCTTTGACTTTGGTTGACCGTGGCTTCTCATGGGTGATTTGGCCGATTTGAAGGGACACATTCCATGTATCCGCCACCTGGAGCTTGCCCATGTAGCTCGTTTCTTCAGAGGACACCTAGAGCACAACTTTTAACAAAATAGATACGGAATCCTGTGCTAGCTGTGGAAACCTGTGTTGGCTGCGGAAATTGACAAGTTTCCGCAGTTGCATGAACAAAAAAACTAAACCAAACAATAGTCATAAGTATAGTCAGAAAACCATATAAACGGTCCTTTTTAGACTATAATGCAATGATTTAACAACTGGATGAATGAAGTGAGTGGAGAATGAAGGCTAAGAGGGTGTATAGGAAGGTGCAGGTTTGAGGCTCAACATACCCCCACTGTGAAGGTGTTGCATGTCCTCATGCAACCAAAATTGAGTTATTTCCCCTTAATCCACATGCTCTGAGGCTTCTACAAGGACATCTAGTCCTCTTTTCTTCTTCTTTGATGCCATCATGATCATCATCCTTGGCTTTCTAACTGGACATTTGAACTTGAAGTTAATTAATGCTCTGCTTAACTTTTTGCATTTCTTCTTCAGTCTTCTATTTTTCTTTTGCCACAGTCCTAAATGAAGCATGGTATTATCATGGACCATTTTTTCTACCTTGCCCTGCTCTTTAAGTGCTTCATTTTCTTGTATTATATGTCTATTTAGGACTTCTAGCTCAAATACTTCCTATTTCAAAGACTGAACCTGTGCATCAAGTGGCGGAGAGGTACTTGGTCCTGCAGCTGATTGTTCTAAGTATTCCAGGTAATTGTATACCTCTTGTTGATTAGGATCTACCTCAGGTGACTTTCTCTGTCTAAACTCAAAATCTGGTGGAGGAGGACTGCTCTCTCTTTCTGGCTGAAAAGGGCTTTCCTCATGTGGAGGACTTGATTCAAGGCTTGGCTGATTTGGAGATTTTTCAAGTGCCTCTTCACTCAAATCAATAAAGTGGGACTGATCTCCCTTGGTTTTCTTCCACTTCCCTTTTAGTCTACAGCTTCTTCTCAACGATGAACTCATACTTCTCTTTTCTGCACTTTGTTTTTCTTTCTGCTTTTTCTTGGCCATGGTAGCAACTTTAAGATCTACTAGCCTTTCTTACAGAGGCTAGTGATCTTCTTCTAAGGATTGCTCAGGGGATGGAGAGACCTCTTGAGTGGTTATTTTGCCTTTTTCTTTCTTTTGTTTCTTATTCTTGGGCTGGTCTTCTTCCTCTTTTTGGACAGTTTCTTCAATTTCTTTTGTAGGGGAATCTTGGGCTGTAACATTTTTCTCCCTCCTCCTACTTTTCCTTGGGATTTTTGGTGGACCACTTCCATAGGCCTCAGATGTCTCTTGGAAGTAGTTTCTTGTTAAAAATTGTTCCCAAGTATCCTTAGTTTTCTTTAACTGATCCTCAATCAGAATTCTTATGAGCCCATGATGGTAAAGATGTGGCTCAATGTTACCTACATGCTTTTGAACTGTAACACTCATCTTCTTCAAACTTGCTAGCAGAAAATGCGGCAAATTAAGAATGTGACCATCTATAAAATTCATCATTAGCCTGACATGATACATGTACATAGAGCCAAATCGACCCTCACATGTGATAAATTTCTGTATGACCAACAATAGACCAGACCATTCTTCTTTTAATACATGCACAGGGATGCCTCTGGTGAATACAGTGGTATCCATACCTTGATTTCGTAGCATGGTTCTCCAGATTTGATCGTCCACGCTTCTATTTTTGAACCACCTTTCTCCTTCTTGAGGTAGGCCCGTGGCTGCTGCTATTGTGGCCTCGGTCACTGCAAACTTTAAGTCTCCAACCTCCACTGTTTGTCCATTAAAGGACCTTGCAAAATTTTTGGTCACTTCCTTGTTATACCCTTTGAATTTCTGAATAAATCGGAGCCATTTGGCTTTCTTCAATAACTCCTTAACTTAGGGATAACCCTCCAAGTATTTTGATCCTTTCGGCTTGGCTCTCAGCAATTTTCCCATCCTCGGCTTTAAATTCACTGAGGGTTCTTCTGCGTATGAGGGTTAAGGAAGAATGACACTATTACAGGGTTTTTAGGAGAGACTCTAGTGACTACAACCGGGTTTTAGGATGAATGTAGTGGTTGCAATCAAAGCGTAAAGCAAACTATAGTGGCTGCAGTTGGAAACAGAGAAATGCCTGAATCACAGGAAGAACAGTGGGTGAGCAGTGGTGACCGTGACCGAGTTCATAAAATGAAACATGAGTGTATGCGGGGATTATGGTATGAGTGGAGTAACGACAGGATTCTCCCGAGTCGGATGACTGTGTGTGAGATTTACACGTCTCAACAGACGGCTGCGGAAATTATGGCTGGGAAGAGCCGTAATACAATAGGTCACGTCTTAGGAGTATGGGTAATAAATAGAAGTGTAGTCATTTTTGAGTTTGAACTCGGAGTAATCATAAGACTGTTAGGAAAAATGAATGCGAGGTGTATGGAATGGTATTGCGGAATAAGATAGTGGGTGAATATATCAAATCATTGCACATAGAAGAACCGGTTATGGGTTAATAACTATACATAATGATGACTTGAAGTGTTGTTTGATAGAGATTTTTGATCATACCTTTGGACACTTGTCATTCTTTGCTCAAGGTTTCTAACCAGTTGCTCTTTTTTGATATTTTGAGGATGCCCCATGTCTTTAGCTCACGTACACTTGCATTTCATGATTTTGGCACTAACAGTTGATTGTATTTTGAAAACAGAGTGATGCTGGCTACAGAAATCATTTGTAGCCGCGGAAACAGGTTCCAGCTGCGGAAACTGAAACAACACCCCCCCTGATCTGCACAAAGATAGTTTAGAGGAAAAAATCTGAATGAAAATAGTCCTGAAGGGGGACTTTTATGGATGAAATGGAATGGAATGAAAATTGAGTGAAAATGGAGTGAGAATGATGATAAGAATGAAATGGAGGTGGAATAGAATAGAATGAATGAGTGAGATGAAGTAAAGATGGAAAGAACATGAGAGGAGAGAATTTTTTTGGAAAATATAGAGTTTCAGGTGTCCCTGATTTTCACTCCATATTTTCTGTATAAGACTGCCAATCCATGATTGGTTTTCAGGCTTATACATATTTTTATTTTTTTTTAACTTCAGAAACTACAAGAAACCAATATTAGGCTGATGGGGGAGAAGGATTCTTCTCCACCAGCCTTATTGCAGAATTCTCTTGGAATGTTTTGACAAACTCTTCTCTGGAAAGTGGCTTATGATAAACTTTCAATCGGTGGCCATTTACAATAAGAGGAGTCTGAAATTCATCAATGGTCTTGATTCTTACTACTCCATTGTCAAAGACTTTATCAATCTCATATGGCCCAAGCCAGTGAGTCTGAAACTTTCCTTTGAAGTATTTAAACTTGGAATCAAATAGTAAAGCCCAATCTCCCTTTTGAAACTTTCTCTCTTTAATATATCTGTCATGCCACTTAGCTTTTTCATGTTGAACTAGATCAGTTCTTAGAATTTCATCTTGTCTGATCTCATCTAGCTCATTCAGCTGTTCCATTCTGTGTTTTTGGGCCTCTGATAGATTCATCCCCAACTATACTGCCATTTTGAAGGTCTTGACTTGAAACTCAATGGGGAGCAGGACTTCTTTCCCATAAACAAGTTCATAGGGAGAATGCCCTGTTGTGTTCCTCCATGTAGTTCTGTAGGCCCATAAGGCTTTAGGAAGCCTTTCTGCCCAATCTCTTCTGTGGAGATGAACAGTTTTGGTGATGATGCTCTCAAGAACTTTATTTGTAGATTCCACTTGGCCATTTGCTTGCGGATGGTATGGAGTAGACTTTCTATGCTTGATTTTGTATTCCTCCATCAGCTTTTCCATCAATTTATATGTAAATTGACTTCCCTGATCTG
This sequence comes from Pinus taeda, assembly GCA_000404065.3. Lineage (NCBI taxonomy): Eukaryota > Viridiplantae > Streptophyta > Pinopsida > Pinales > Pinaceae > Pinus > Pinus taeda. The sequence continues at coordinate 72,527 of APFE031248710.1, forward strand.
TTACAATTTCTCTTGGGACACCAAAACGAGTAAATATATCCTCAAAAAGAAATTGAACAACTGAATTTTCAGTGGCAGAAGGCAATGCCTTGGCTTCTACCCATTTAGTGACGTAATCAGTGCAAACCAATATATATTTCTTTTGTCTAGATGGTGGATTAATTGGTCCAATGAAATCTAAAGCCCATTTTTTAAAGGGCTCGATGAGTACCTGTGGCTGTAATGGAATTTCATTTGAAAGAGTCGGTATCCCAACTCTCTGGCAGCTGTCACACCTTCTGACATATTGTTTTGCATCTTTGAAGAGAGAAGGCCAATAATATCCTAAAGAAAGGATTTTATAGGCCGTCCTCTTGTCAACAAAGTGTCCACCGCAAGGTTCATCATGACATGCCTTGAGGATGTCAGGCATTTCATCTTCCCGAACGCATCTTCTGATCACACAATATAGCCCTGTTTTAAACAATTCATTAGAAATCCATGAATAATTTGAACTCTCCTGAATAATTTTCCTTTTCTCATTAGGAAATAAGTGTGAAGGTAGCTTCCCTGTAACCAAATAGTTAGCAATATCTGCATACCAAGGAGTCTTAGTAGTTAATGCAAACAAATATTCATCTGGAAACTTATCCTCTACAGGAGAATCTTCGTTAGTATTTTGGATTCTAGACAAGAAATCAACTACTGTATTTTGAATTATTGTAAAAGTAAAAGCCATCTTGTAACTCTGCCATTGGTAATGGTAATATCTAATGGCAGAATGATCAGAATGGAAAATTTTTTTGTAGCCTGTTATATAATGTCTAAACTTGTTGATTGCATGAACAACAGCTAAGAATTCTTTCTCAGTCACAGTATAATTTAACTCGGTGGGAGTCAAATTTTTACTGGTGTAGTAAATGGCATAAGGAACTAAATCCTTTTGTCCCAACACAGCTCCTAGAGCTGTATTTGAAGCATCGGTAGAAATATGGAAAGGAAGTTTCCAATTTGGCCCTCTCAAAATTGGTGCTTTAGATATTCTTGTTTTTAAAGCTTCAAATGAAGATTGACAATTAGGATCCCATTTGAATTCACAGTATTTTGTAAGTAATTTAAAGAGTGGAGATGCTATTTTGGTGAAGTTTTCAATAAATCTTCTATAATACCCAGTGAATCCAAGAAAACTTCTAACATCTTTTTGACAATTTGGAATAGGAAACTTGGAGATGACTTCAACTTTTGATCTATCAACTTTAATCCCATCCCCTGAAATATGATGTCCTAAAACAATCCTTTCAGTAAACATCATAAAGAATTTCTCATGACTTGATGAAAGGTTTGTCTCCTTACATCTTATAAGGACCTTTTCCAAATTCTCTAATGCCTCTTCAAATGAATCACCATAAACTGTAAAATCATCCATATAAACCTCTACACAATCATGAATTAGATCAGAAAAGATTCCTAGTACTGCCCTTTGAAATGTTGCGGGTGCATTACATAATCAAAAAGGAAGTAATTGGTAAGAAAAGGTTCCCCATGGACAGGTAAATGTGGTCTTGTCCTGATCTTCAGGTGCTACCTAAATCTGATTGTAACCACTAAAACCATCCAAAAATGAGAAATACTTTTTGCCTGCTAAAGTATCTAATACCTGATCAATAAAGGGTAAAGGAAAGTGATCCTTCAAAGTTGCTTTGTTCAATTCCCTGTAATCAATGCAAACCCTCCATTTACCATTCTTTTTAGGTACTATAACCAAAGGAGAAACCCATCGGTTATCTGAAATTGGATAAATGAAGTTTACATTAAGTAACTTTTGGAGCTCTTCTTTCACTATCTCCCTAAGGTTTGGATTCATCCTTCTTTGAGGTTGTCTAATTGGTCTACTGTTTTCCTCAATGTAGATGTGATGAATGCAAGTCTTAGGATCAATACCTTTCATATCGGTATACTCCCATGCAAATGCAGTAGAATGTTTCTGCAAGATTCTGATTAGCTCCTCCTGTTGTGATTTTTCCAA
>APFE031248718.1:0-48980 GCA_000404065.3 Pinus taeda
TTAAAAAAAAATTAGAAAATAAAAAAAATAAATAAATTTAGGGTATAATTGTTATATGATTTATATATAAGAGTGGTTTTGTCATTTGTGTGCATGTTCGGAAGATGTTTAAAACATTGTAAAAATGTTAACTGATTTATGTGAATAAGAGTGGTTTTGTCATTAGTGTGTATGTGGGAAAGATGTTTAAAATATTGAAAAAATATTAAATGACTTATGTGAATAAAAATGATTTTTCCATTTTGGAAGATGTTTAAAAGATGATTACAAATTAATATTATTATAAAAGGATATGTGTGTGTGTGTGTGTGTGCGGGCATATTGGAGTTACTATAAATTAAAGATCATGAAAACCATGGGCACAAGGAGCACAACTCAAAGGAGGGTTACCATTTAACCTTCCTAAGAGCCTTTTGGAGGGGTTGAATTCCCCTCCACAAAAAAAAAAGCTTACTCCTTTTATTAAGGATAGTTTGTGTTCATGTACATTCTTTGATGGGCCCATCTAAACAAAAAAAATTATACAATTTATTCTAATTACAATATTACAAAACATAAAAATAGATAACTTTAGTATTGATAAATTTTCTGCAACATACAACATTGAAATGATATTATTAGTATACAAATATTTCCTAACAAGTCTTAGCCTAATTAAATGCACCATTCATAATAATAATTAAAAATAAAAATAAATCGTAATATCCATAATACTTGACAAATATTTTGAAAAAAAACATTAAATACAATATTATTATGTAAAATGATGAAAAAATATAATATAATTTACAAATTTAATATAATAACAAATTAAATTTAACTATTACGTATCAAAAATAATAATAATACTTTATTATAAAATTTTATTTAATAAATAATAAATATATTCCTTAATAAAATTTTATTTAATAACAAAAGTATATTTTATTCTTGGAATTCTAAATCTATAACGCATTTCTGGCAAATATATTTCTCTTCGCAAAAATAAATGGTGCCATGGAAAATTTGATAAAAAAAAAACGTTGAAACAGAAAACACGTTCCTATATAATTAATAAAACTACGTAATTATTAATCACAGAGAGGAAAAAGGAATAATTAATAAAACTACGTAATTATTAATAACAAAGAGAGGAAAAATGAATAATTGATTATCTAAGAGTTTGTTGCCGCGTGAAACCGGTTTTAGGAGGTCGCTGTCAAGTCGTATGATTGTCTTATCTCATCATCGTGACGTTCAGACTGCATATGATAATTTGGTGGGACTGGGCATGCGCAGGACTGAAGGGTTCATGTAATAACCAGTTATATTGTGGACTTTCAACAAGACTGAAGGGTTCATCTCATAACCAGTTATACTGTGGGCTTTCAACAGTTGCTAAACTTCGAAACACATGGATGAACAGGTGACGAGTATCGATGCAGAAAAGGTGTTGTATCAGGCGATGAGTATCAATGCAGAACAGGTGTTGTTTTTAGAAATGCATTGGATATAGGATGCTACAGTGCGATAAAACCACTAGTGCACCAACATAGTCACATTAGCGGACGATAAAGGAGAAAATCAGACTATCTTACTGCTAAAATGCCTGCTCCTGCTAGATTCTATTCGCACAATCAAATTGTGATCTCTAGATGTTGATTTACCTTCCATCGCGCCACCAAATTGAAGGAGTTAATATGACATTTCATTCCCAATACAAAAGGCATGAGGGCTCACCAAAAGTTGTATTGATAGTAATTAAAGAAATCGTGCAAATGGGGTATATATTATTTAATGTAGATTTAAAGAACCAACAGTGCAATAGCACATGAAGTAAACAACGCAAGAGATATAAGAAGATCATTCAAAACTATATGTTAATATTGACACATTGAAAAAGTATACCAATGGTCACGGTGATTATATGCTAAAGGTTTCATTTAAAGGAATCAACTCACCATACTAATGCTACGATGAAAGACAATGGTCGCTATGTTTTTTTGTTTATTACGCACCATTGTTGAGAACTAAGCAAGCATGCATCAAAGCTTAGTGAAACTGCCATCATCAATACACTTTATGATAGAGTTATCACATAATCACTGAAGAGTCAGGGTAAATGGGAGCATGTTGTCAAAGCAACAACAATAGCAGAGAAATGGTGCAATAGAGACAATGGCAATTACTGGATTACAAGGGGAATATGAAAGTAAGATACAAGGGAAAACGTGATGATCTAAGTTCTGCTAAAATATGGAGAAGCAATGTTTATCGCACGCACTGGACCCAAGCCCTAAAAGAAGAGTACGCCAAAGGGATTAGTTAAAATGCGCATATGTTCAAAGATTCCCAAGATCGCCCTCACATAATGTAAGGACAGGATAAAACTCTACATTTGTACAATGCGATAATGCGACTAGGAGCAATATCATGCCTGTACAATATAGAGCAACACGGCTGCACCACCACGCACTGTAAGAATTCCCACCCTCATAAAAAGTTCCAGCACACAGATCATAAGGACGATCGCACATAAAAATTGCGACAAAATTTTTATCGATACCAATGCTGAAAGTTACTTTACATCTAAAAACAACTGTTCAGGGTACTAAATTCAAACAGTTCTTGCTCGAAGGAAGAAGTAAATAATTCGAACACCAAAAATGCTAACTGAAATTGAGAGACAGAGCATCCTAACTGAAATTGATAGAGAGAGATGCACTCAGTGGGTAGATTTTCTATATCGAAATGGACAATGCTGTGGATGACCATAGAAATCATAATAGAAATAGTATCTTCACCGTATAAATGTAGTTTTTGAAAACAGATATGGTGTGCGTTCGGTCTTGTATATATACCCTCTTCACCCATCAACTCTAAAAAGATCTTCTCACAGAGCAAATGTATTTGGTTATTATTCTCAATCAGTGCCCGTAATTTCAAGAAAGAATTATGGGTCTGTTGAAATAGTAATATTTCAAGAAAATGCCATAACAATATTGAACATTACACAACAAAATTTGAACTACAGCCCAAATGGGCGTTCTCTGTATATATTTTAAATCTAAGAGCTATTGGCCACTATATCCAAAAACGGGAAATAATACTAACCTAGCAAATATGGAGCTTATGGGCTATCTAATTGGATGTAAGAACTGAAATCCAAAAAATCGAATCCCCTTGTAGATTATAACCTAACCTGTTAAGTGGATTAAATGCTTGATCATTTCCCAGATTGAGTTCTCTCTGCTTTTCACATACTCCACACAAACAAGTTCCTGAAACCCACTATATCCAAGAAAGGGAAATAATACTAACCTAGCAAATATGGAGCCTATGGGAAATCTAATTGGATGTAAGAGCTGAATGCCAAAAATTCAATCCCCTTATAGATTCTAACCTAACCTGGTTGTGTTCTCTCTGCTTTTCACAGACTCGACACCCAAACAAATTCCTGAAACCCTAGAATACAGATCCTAAAAATTAGAAACTGCTCAACATAATTCGATTTCATTATAAACATTTATATATAAAATTTACAACTAAAGAATGTTTGTAATACTCTTTGAAAGAGGAGAAGTTTTTTACGAAATAGAAATAAATCGTTAGTGGCTGGGAGGAGGCGGAGTTGGCATGGAAAAATGAAAGGAGCAACTCTTGGCTGCAGGTTAGGTGGTAAAAATAAACAGATCAATAATATTCAAATTAATTAATAAAGAATAGTGATATGACTCTGTCCACCCCATTTTCATCCATGCATCCGAGTTCGATTCTAGGCTAGGGAATATTTTCACCCGGAGTTGGATTTCTGACCAAAGACCTATTTGGCTAAATAGTTTGTCATTGATATATAGTTTCTCATGCAGATTTTATAAATAATTGTACACCTTTTATTGTATTTTTTTTAAATATTTTTATAGTAAATGACTTATATGTTAGCCTTCATCTCAGAACTAGAAATAAACACAAACCAACTCCAGAGAAGATGAAGGAATCTTCAAAGCCCTTGAAAACTATATTTCAGGAGAAATGTAAATGGGAACACGCATCCCAAGTATCGGCAAAATTAGTTTTCTGTGATATTCAAAACAGAGTACAATTTCTATGACACCCAAACTCTCTGACAGGAATTCTATTGAAAAGACCAGGGAGAAAACACCATCAAAACTAATTTAACCATTCTTTCTTAACAAATCAAAAGATTCATTGAATTGTTGAATTAAACAGAGAGCTGTGTCTAAAATAGATGTGGATCTGTGACCTAGGCTATGTAGCTGTGCATCTAAAATTGGATCTATGACCTAGGCTATGTAGCTATGTAGGCTATGCAGTGGGAATTTCTTTCCTGCTAAACCCTACGACGGGCATTTCTGGGGTTTCTTCGACCTTTCGCTTCTGAATTCGACAATCAACATGAAGGGCTGGCTCTTTCTCATGAATGTGTATATCTAGCTCTATATGCAGGTTTTTGGCCGTTCCTCTCAACTGAATGAACCAGCTTTTCATAACATGCTTAATCTACCCACGCATAATATTTAATATCTACTGCTTATGCAACTCTTATGGATATTTCCAACCTCCTGGTTTAAGCAACTTCGGCTGCATCCGCTTATGCAACTCTTATGTATATGGGACAAATGGCATGAAATGAGAAGAGGAGGAGCTCAATTGGGGGTTTCTAGAGACTTGTTACATGGAGAACCACCTAATAGCTCACATGTGAACATCCTCAACACTTATGTGAACACAAACAGACACAGAGGACTAAAACTAACTCAATTGGCATAACTATTCTGCAATATAAGTGTTCTGAAAATATATCATACAGATGTCCGTAAAATGCACCAAGAAACATATATTCTGTACTAACCTTTGATTTTCTATTTAATCTGCAAATTGGTGGTCTCTGCTGCAAAATCACGAGAAAAGCTACAAACTCCGCATTCTGTGCTACAAAAGCACGGGAAATCCTGCTCTAGCTCCTGTATATAAAATTCATTTCATCAGAAAAGGAAACAAAGAAAAAGGGTTAGGAATGAATTTAAAAATAATTCAAGAAAATATTCCCAACTCACTCACTCACTCTGAATGCATTATTTGTTGATGAAGTCGCCCCTTCGACCGCCGTTGCATATTCTCCTCAGGTTGAACTTTCTCTCAATTAACAAACACACAAAACAAACATTTACACAGCACACAAAACAAACATTTACCCAGGACCAACATTTACCACAAGACTACACATGACATTGACACATACAACTGATGCAGAACATTTATGGAGCGCTCCATAAGACACAGACAAATTTACATAGTGCTTGAGAGAGAAAGAACACTCGTGCTTAACCTGCAGATTCAACAGAGAAAACAAATTGTCAGGTTACATAAAATTACTCAATGCCTTTGCCTGGTTAACGAGTTGAATAAACAGAAAATTACCCTCCATGGATAACCCACTCAGATCGCCCTGCTGTTGTTTTCGATCACCTCCTGTTCTTTCGTGAATTTCCTCATCTCATTCTTCATTCAACATGCGCTGGAGTATATAATGATCACTGATACCTCTCATCCTTCATTCATGAGGCGCGCCCCTCTCCGTCTTTATTAATCATGCACGCTAGTATATAATGACTAGGGTATGCCTCAGTTTTATGCTTGCTTTTTTTGGACCGTTGTGTTCAAATTTATTATTAACCAATCTTTTAATTACTATTCATTAAACCAATCTTTTAATTGCCATTAATTAAAACATCTTTTAACTCATTTATAATTTATGATATTTCTGTAGTTTTTTTGACAGGCGTTTTTCAGTTCTCTGGGTGTGCATAACAATGATTCCGTGAGAATAAAAGTTAATGGTTCAAAGGCTGGCTCGTGTTTATTGAGTGGAATATATGTATACTTTAAAATAAAATAATAAATTATAAAACTTAAAACGATGGTAATTGGAAAATTCAAAACTTATTTAAGATTTATTTAAAATTTATATAATATATATATATATATATATAAGTGTTCAAAGTAAAGACTGAATGGAATATATGTATAATAATAATCTAAAATATAATAATAAAATTAATAAAATTTAAAATGATCATAATTTGAAAATTCAAATTTATTTAAAATTTATATCATATATATAATTGTTTAAGTAAACAGTGGAGTGGAATATATGTATAATAATAATCTAAAATATAATAAATAAATTAATAAAACTTAAAACCATATAATTTAAACTTTTTAATTTATTTAAAATTTATAATTTATTTATATTAATATATATATATATATATATATATATATATATATATATATATATATATATAAGTGTTCAAGTAAAGAGTATATTAAGACAATAAATTTATGTAGAATGAGAATTATTTCGAACCTTCTAAGTAGAAGTGGATGCATTAGATTTCTTTCTAACATAATGTATAACATAATATTGGAATAAATGGAACATGTCAAGTTGCTTTGGCTTTAGTGAATCGTGATTTCTCATCTTCACGAATTTCCGTTACTAATCATGCTACTAATTTTTAAATTTCACTATCTGATATGATAAATGTATTTATTAGGATGATACATAAAATATAGGTGGGAGTGAGACCTTTTGTCATCCTGTCCAATCTTGGAACCTCTAGATACATAACAAAGAGGGACAGTCACAACAAATTGTGGTTTAAACTAAATCTCCAAAATGAAGAGAAGTATGAAAGTATCTTCCATCCATTTTCAAAAATTTTAAATAAATTTCCAAGCAGAAACTTTTGCTACAAAAGAATACCAAGGTGTTGTATATCACTCATATCTATTCTTCAAACCAATTTTAATATTTTACTTTTAACAATGCTCAACATTATATGGCTATATGACTTTGTATTTATTGATGTTTTCCATCTCAGTGTATATTATTGTGATTATTATCGTTTTCATTATTTACCGTCATTATAATAAATATTTATCTATGGGGCAACATCCACGATCAATTTTCTTATTCCTACCAACTTTTACTTTTAAAGGAGGTATTTGCCTATGCACAACTATTCCATATCATATATTTAAATAATGTTACTATCGAGGAGATTATATAATAAACAACGCTTTTAATCTTTATTGCCATGGCAGATTTTATTGGCATTGGTTATTTTATCCAAAGTACCACCAAATTAATGCATTAACATACAATTGGATTTATTTCAAGTGGATCAAGGAATGATTATCATCCTCCACATGTAGGTTTGATTCCCACAAGTGACATGTACTTGAGCTCATATCAAGTATATTTCTCTAATGGATTTCATTCTTATTGTCAAATTCCCTTATAGCCTTAATAATCGAGGGTTTTCCCTATGTATCATCTTCGAAATGTTTGTAACATGGAAAAAAATACAATATATCATGGAAACTTGTTCGCACTGGTTGCAAGCTAATTACTGGTTACTTGATCAATTAAGAGATATTTCCATATACAACAAAATTAAAACAAATTTTGATTACTTATAGTTGTCTTACATCATCATAGTTTGTTACATTGATCATTGTGATGTGTAATACAACATAAAGTGAGAGCATTAATAATTTGAGTAATGGAATTCAAAAAACAAAACACATCTCATGTCTTTTTCTTTCCTCCCCTCCTTATGAGAAATATATTTATATTCCATATGAGGAACATGTATGTTTTCATCCTCTAGGGACTAATCAGACTCGACAACAACAAATCCATTATAACAAACCTTAACATGTGGCTTGCAAGAGTTAAACCTAGGTGCGGAGCACAACAATTATTTCTCCCATCCACCTAAGATAAACCCAAATGGAAAAGCATTCCTCTTAATTTATGTGAATAAAATGAACAAGTTAAGTTATTTGTCTATTATAAAAACCAAAAAACGATTGAAACAATGCCAAGTTTATACATGTAGATCCAAGAGAAGCTTCACCAACACCCTCAAAGTATGAAATGGTTACCATGTAACAAACAATAAAATTATAAGGCTAAAAGGAATGGGAAATGAAATTATATACCTCGTATTAAAGGAAATATATTAGTTAAGTTATGTAATTAAGATTTTATGTTTTCTTTTGTTTTAAAAATAATAAAAAGAATTCTGAGTAAAATTGGAATGGTTTCCATGGTCGAGAATGTTGATGCTTCTAGTGTAGCGTAACTAATCATTATGGAATTCAACTATCCTACATAATGCATCACCTTTGTTATTTTAATAATCGTGTTCCTAGATGGGGGAGGTAGGAGCAAGAGGGGCATTATTCAACCCCAATGAAAAAATTGTGGCACAATTTTCATGGGGTCTTGGTCATGCGACAAACAACCAAGTGGAGCTTCTTTCTCTATGGAAGGGTCTAGAAACTTCTTTAGAAATAAATTTTAAGATTATTCTAGTCTTCATTGATTCAATGATTATAATTCATTAGGTGGTCAAGGCTATGATGGAGTCGAGCTTTGATTTCCCTCTTATTCTCCAAAGGATTCTCTTACTTGCATCTCAATTTGAGCATATGGATATTTTCCATGTTTGCAGACATTTGAATTCAGTGGAAAATGCATTGGAAAATAAAGGCTTTATGTTGGGCAAAGAAAGATTATATTTGGATCAAGGAAATTTCAAAATTGTCTATATACCATAGTCATGAGGAGAGTTAAAAGACGTATTCACTTTCATTCAAATTTTGATACATGTGGAAATTTGTTCTGAAGTGGTAATGAAACATCTTCCACCTGCTCTAAATGGTCTATGACTCTTGTTAAAAGGCAAAGTGGTATTGGGATCTAAAGATGTAGTATTTTCTGACGTCGGCCTTAAAGCATTTCCTCTAGGTGTCCCATGCACCTTATTATGTGTCTTGAAATATTTCCTCTCATATACAAAATGAAGCATAAGAATTTAATTCATATTTGGTGGGAGGACTGGAATTCAATATGGCTATGGAGCTTCTTTCTTTAATAATTGGACTTGAGTTAATTTCATCACCCTGCATTTTCAATCATAAGTCTATTCATCATCCTCCAGAGGATTTTGGGCTCATGGAAGTGTTTCAGTCTCAATTATAAAATAGATTATGTGGAACTCCAAAAAAATCTTTGGGAGCCTTACCTGGCTAGTCTTCGAGTGTGGGTTAAGATTATTGGTTCTTTTGCAAGTCATGTTCAGTGGTCCTTTCCTGAAATAACAGAACCTCATTGTCTTCTAGAGAGCCTTAATGTTGTTTCATTGTTTATTAAATTTTTGGATTTGGTTGAGGTGTTGTTAGGGTTTCTAGGAAACAAGAGGATGACATGGATGAGATACAATTCTAGTCTTCACAATCACTATTAGAAGTTAAGTTCCTTTGACTTTTGAGTAGTCAAGAGATTTCTTTGAATGAATTTAATGAGGAAGTTATTGCACTCATCGCTTCGATTACAACTCTAGAGAATTGTATGGTTTTTAGTGCTAACCTTTCTCTTGGAAGTGTTGCTCCTAGTGTATTTCCTAATAAGAAGAAGCCTCTTCTCTCGTAGAGGAATGAAAATCCTAGTGTTGGGCATTTTTTATGGGAGAAACTAAGGACAAGTTTATTTGTTTTAGTTAAAAATATTTGTTGATATGTGTTGTAATGTAAATACCTTCTTATACTTGGGATCTTCTATATATTCATAAAAATATCTATATTTAGAACAGGGAAGAAATGAAACCATAGAGATGGGACTAATTTTGTATGGTCTAGTGAATATTTACATTCTGAGAGAAAATAAATATCTTGTAAGGGTTCTAGCCCATAATCTAGTATTATTAATGCAAAACCTTTAACCGTTTCTTTAAAAAAAACACATTCCTCTATTTCCCATGGAGATTTGGATTGTTAGTGAATCAATGTTTTGTTAAGGTACTCCATACAAAAAGGTATCTAATTCAAATCCCCCGTGGGCGTTTGCCCCACAAAAAAATAATGATATTCCTATATTTGAAAAAAAAACTCTAACAATTGTAATAACTACTTAGTATTACTACTATAATGCCCAATGCAATGGCTACACATTATATAAATGGTGCAAATACACTCATAATGCAACTAGTAGATCACAGAATTCCATGAAATGGACATTCAAATTATTCCATAGATATTTATTTGGGAATTGACTAATATTTATTCCAATATGAAAGAATTTATCACAAAATTTGTTATTTATTAATAATTATGCATCACAAAAATATTATTTATTTAAGATATGAAAATATAAGTTTCACAAAATAAAATCATATATGACCTAAAATGTTTAACATTTCAAGTTGGAAATTGAATTATTCACATAAAAACACTCCTAAAATAATGAGTTGGAAAAAATATTGAAGCAGCTATAATAATTTGGCAATTCTCTCTTATGATGCATTTCTAAGGTTTTGCCTAACATTAGGTGTTTCTTAGATCAAGAACATGTGAATATTCAACCTTACAGTTGATCTGGAATAGAAATTACAACATTGAACATAGGAAAATATTTCAATTCATTTCAAACCCATTCCATTTGGCAATATATTAAAGATACTAAATATATACTAATAATTTTTAACCCTTAGGGCACACTTTTACAAGAAAAAATCATATATGAAATTAATTCCATTACTACAAATTTATAGTAATGACACCATTTGCTGCAACACCACTTTCCGTCAATATGACACCATTTCCTCATTGCTGCAACACCACTTTTCATCAATACAACATCATTTCTCTGTTGCCGCAACTGCACTTCCCGCGGCTGCAGCACGAGCTTATGTTCCGCCGACATCACTTTTCAATACTGCAATACCAGTTCCAGCACTTAATGAATTATCATCCTGATGGAACATACTGTGCTTCATTAAAAGGACCAACCATGCACTCTAATAATTACACTTCGTCACTACTACTTCCTATCAGATCGCTTGTGTTTTCATGATTGAAAACCCATTGAAATTATGATTAAGCCAGCAGAAGACAAGATAATATTTTTTGCGTGCGACTAAAGGTAAAAGTAAAGGTACGCATGTTTAAGTGTGAACATTAAATTATAGTTAATGTGGAGATGTGATATGACTGCCGAAATCATTATACTGCCAATCAGATCATTCAATCGTAGATTTGGGGGGATTACCAAAATATCGTAATTATTCCATAACACGTCAATCGCCGCCACCCTTACTCCTCGCGGTAATACCTAAAACTCATCTCGCTGTGGCATATCCTCATTTGTAATGGTTTATTTTGTCTCAAACTCAGTAACTAGGCTTTGCATTGTGTATTTTTCGTCGAATCAGCAGCTATGGGGGGAAATCTAATCACATATGAACCTGGCACAACAATGCTATTGGAACTCTACCCCGAGGTTTACCAAATTTTCCTGCAAGCAGGATGGGTAGACTACTTTAGAAGACTCCCAGATTTCAACACACAACAGGTGTTGGAGTTCGCATGCAACTTAAGAGAAGGATTTTCTACAGTCCAGGGAGTACATATTCCGGTAACAGAGGAAGACGTAGCCCAAGTCTCCGGGTTACCAACCAACGGTACATGCTGGTTTAGTAGGAAACATGTGATTTTGAATGCACAGCAAGGCTTCTTCCTACCAGGCGAGCACGTCGAAGCCAAAGGTAGAGGGGTCGCACTTCAGTCACTGCCTCCACCATGGCCAAAAGTCGCGGAGTTTGTCAAGTAGTATTTAACTTGCGAAGGTCATTACCAGGTAATTTACCAACATGACTTCGTTTTGTTAAATCATTTGAGGCATCGTCAATTGATAAATATGCCTTATTATCTATTGGGTTGTCTGAAAAGTATGTCACATTATACTGAAAAAGCAAAGCATCTGCCCCTTTCCCTGAAACACCACCAGTTAGCTAAACTCTTAATAAATAGAGGCTTTTCTCTAAATCATCCACCCCCCATCATTAATCCTCCCCAGCAAATAGAAGAAGATCCTCAATAGGAAGAGGAAGTTCCCCAACAACCAGAGAAAATACCCCAGGAAGTTCCCCAACAACCAGAGCAAATACCCCAGGAAATTCCCCAACAACCAGAGAAAATACCCCAGGAAATTCCCCAGCAATTAGCAGCAGAAACACCCCTTCAGAGGACCCCATCTCCCAATGAAGCTCGACCATCTACCCCCATGCTTCATATTTCCACTGATGACTCTGATGATAACACCCCCATCATTTTTCTTAAAAGGAAAAAGCAACAGAAAACTGAAACTCCACCAAAAAGGAGAAGAACCAGGGCTTTGATCAAAGCAGCCGCTATTCTCTATAATCCCCCCAGGCTGAAGGAAAGTGGCCGAAAAAGAAAAATTACTGATTTTCCTACCTCCTTAAAGAGGTAGCGAACACGGTCGACTGCAACAGTTAAACCCACCAGCCATGTGATCCTCAGTTCTCCACCCATCACCCTAACAACACGCATTCCAATCATCCCGGAGCAGTCCCTTTCCTCACCATCTGGGGCTGAGATGCAGAGTGTTGACAATTTTGTGACATCATTTTCTGAGGTAGTTGCTACACAAGAACCAGCTACAGAAAAATCTAAAGTAGACACCCAAGGTGATATTGGGCAAGTGGCTGTTACACAAGAACCAACCACTGACCCAACAGGTGACACACAAGAACCACCTGTTGGGGATGCCAATGACCAAATGGATGCGGAACAACAATCCCTTCCTCTGTTAGAGCCTGCAGATACACAAGCTCCACCTACCATAGCCTCCCTGCAGGAAGAAATTGAGTTTTTAAAATCTCAAATTAAGGATTATCAACAGGAGATAATAATGGTTAAGGAAGCCTATCAGAATGAATATAATCTCCACTTCTTAGCATGGGTAGCATCTGTAACAGAAAAGAGTCAATACAATGACTATATGTGCAGTGAGTGTGGTGAGCTGTACACTCAAGCAGGATATAAGGTAGTCCAGGTTCCAATGACTGAAGCTAATCCACAACCCTCTACCACTGGAATCAAAACAGAGCAACCTGCTGTGGTAGTCAAAATAGAACAACCTGCTGTTACACAAGAACCAGCAGGAATGGCAGCAGAAGAAATGCAACAACCTGCTATCACACAAGAACCAGCAGGAGTTGCAGGAGTAGAAACAGAACAACCTGCTGTCACACAAGAACCAGTAGGAGTTGCAGGAGTAGAGATAGAACAACCTACTGTTACACAAGAACCAGCAGGCTTTCTAAGAATTGTAAAAGAAGAAACAGAGCAGCCTGCTGTCACACAAGAATCAACAGGTTTTTCAAGAGTTGTGGAGGAAGACATAGAACCACCACGGGCCACCCAAACTACTACAGAATAGAGATCCTTTTCTGACGCTTATGCACAGACTAAACTCCCCTGTGTCAGTGACGCTTATGCACAGACTGAACCCCCCTGTGTCAGTGACGCTTATGCACAGATTGAACCCCCCTGTGTCAGTGATGCTCACACGAAGACCTCTAGTTTCAACAACTAAAGGACACATGGAGAACAGAATACAAGCTTTCACAAGGGAAGGCATTCCAACAGCAAAAGTCAACCTGGTTCAGCTATGCATACAGAAATTGGGATGCACTAGAACAGTCTAGAGCTCAATATAAAGAAAATAAGGAGGTAAAAGCTAGGCTGTCCTGTGCCTTCGATCTGGTTCAGAGGGTACTGGCTACAAGAAAACCCTCTTTCAATTATGCAGTATTCTTGAGAGAATGGTTGGCGTTCTTACAAATAAAAGCGATTAGAGATGGAAGACCATACCAAATTGATACACCTGATCGATTTATTGAAACATTCAAAGAAGCACCACATAATGATCAAAACTTGCTCTGTGAACTCTATCTTCATAATGAGGCCATGCCTGAAGATAGAGCGATGAATATACTCCCTATTGTTGGTGATATCGAAATAAGAGCCTTCATCTCTTTTTTAGCTAATCAATTGACTTGGAAAAATGCCTATATGTCAGCAGAGCATAATGAGCAGAACTGCCTCCTTTGGATTCGAAATGAACCACAGAATGCAGCTACCTTCATTGCACAACATCGAAAAAATATAAGTAATCCAGAGTTGGTTGATCATATGAGGAAGCTACAGGCAGCAGTCTTGCAGGACTGCCAGCATTATGTAAAAACAAAAGGGGCACTGGCCATCGAAGCAAATAAGTTATTTTGGGAACATTGTCCCAAAGAGAGATAGGAATATCATCCTTACAATCCCCTCAATCTTCAGGTAGCAATTTCACGCATACCTTATTATGTCAAATGTATGGAAAACTGTGCTGAGAGGTGGATTGGCTACAATTTTCATTTCCCTCTCTTGTGGTTACCTGGTCAGCAATACAAGGCTCATTACAAACTGACCAAAAAGGAGGATGTAGCAGTATGGCAGCAATTACAGAGTGTCCAGGGATTCAGAAGTAGGTTTGATAAAACCTTCTTTAGCTACTGTATCAGCAACTTACACTGTTCATCCCAGTACTCCGACTCAGATTCAGAGTAAACATTGCATGAGGACATGCAACCCTTTCAGTTGGGGGGGATGTTAGGACTCCATATTGTGTACTTTTGACCTCATATTTTGTTATGATATTACCCTTTTTTAGCCCATAAGTAGAAACCCTTGATATCATTTTTGACCTCATCATTCCAAGGTATGAAGTAACTCTCCTCATTTGCTATATGTTTAATTATTCAACACATACTCATGTTATCTTTACAATTAATCTTTGGAAATTGGCTAAGTCGCTGACAATTGATTGGAACTGTTCAAAGTCCACAGAATCGTAATTCACAGTTGCTGCAACACCAAAAACAGCAACTGACTAAAGCAGGAAAAGTCTTAATCTGCAAAGGATGAAACAGTAACCGTCTGAAGCTGGCAGAACTATACTTGGCCGATGATGATATAGCACGATCAGCCAAATTTAGTCGCAGATGCGGGAACACCAAGAACAACATGAAGAGCTTTAAGGAACAGTTGAGATTTACCAAATCAACACAACAGCGGAATAGCCAAGGATAGCACAAAGACCCCGAGGAGATAGACGAAGACTACCAGTTTTGTAACAGCGGAAGGATCCAATTAAAAAAAGGACGACAAAGATATGCATTGTTGTAACAGTATGCTGTAACAGGAATTAATTTCCTATTTTTGTATAGAAGAATCAAAGTGAATGAATAATGACAATATATTGTAATAGATGTCTCCTCTATAAAGAGGAGACATCTACAGTTGAAAGCTAGCAAGTTATAACAGGAGTATTGTAGTACAGAGAGTCGGAACCTCTGTTGTAATTGAACTTTTTGGCAGATGAATAAAGCACTGTTCTGAGGATTTTAACTTAGTATCTGTGTTCAGGGGAATCTTGTGAGAGGGACAGGTCCCACCTTCTTCACAAGATTCAACCATTTATTTCATGTTAAGTGTGTGTGTGATTTCTGTACATTTTTAGCCTTGCTTCTGATATTTCCTTTTTGTTGATACGTTGTTCCCTTGATCGATTAACGTTGTGAGAAGTGTGTCACCGGTGATTAGGATTTTTCAGTGTGTATTGGCGACTGGTCACAGAGGTAGGTGCTAAACATCCTTATTCTGAGGACAGGGTCCTGGTCCTTTGTTACAAACGGCCATCATTTTTTCTACAGATTTGTTATCCTTAATCAATTTCATTTCATTTCTGCAATAGTTTATGACTGTTGTAACACGGAGTAAGAGTTTGATAGGAAGTAGATCTGCTTGTACTACAACTTTTAATGCTTTTAGAATTAAGTGCATATAGTACGAGCTCACCTTTGAAACAAAAGGACTTTCCTGGGTTGACAATTTAATGTGGTACTCGACTGTTTAATCAATAAACAATTCGAGCAGCCAACAGGGCAGTCCCAAATTTCAAATAAATTGGCTCGGTGCATGGTACAAACTAGAAATCAAGCTATGGCGAATGAAAGGATGGACAACCTTGAAGCATCCTTGAAAGACATCCAAAATGATCTGACAAAAATAACTACAACACTCTCTATGGGCAAGGTGGAAGCTCGCGAGGAGGCATATATTGGCAATGGACATAATGAGGGTGAGTCTAGCCACTCTCTTCACCTCTGGGGCACCCACCAACAATCCCGTCCGCGACCACCCAAGCTGGACATGAATAAATTTGATGGCTCTCACCCGGCAGCATGGATAGCACAAATGGAGCAATATTCCAATCTGAACTACATCCTGGATAATGCCACTCAGCTTAGTGTGGGGATCATGTATTTGGACAATGAAAGATGGAAATGGTGGCCATGGAATCAATGTTGCTATGGAAGGCCCTTGACTTGGGACACATTCAAAAAAGCTCTTATGGATCGCTTTGACCATGACTTTGCTTTTTGGGTCGTCTCACTAAGCTCCAACAGACTGGAACAGTGGATGAATATATTATAGCCTTTGAAGCCTTAACTTTCCGCACTTTAGGTATACAAGATGAATTCTACATGGAATGTTTTATCAGTGATCTTAAAGAGGCCATACAAGCTCACGTCCGACTGCACCACCCTCCCTCATGGCTGGAGGCTTGCAGGATAGCTCGTGAAGTAGAACGTTCATTAGCGGCCCGGTCCAATCGCCCAAATTTCACCGCCAATGGTCACCCCCCAGAGGCTCACAGCACTACCCAAACACTCAAGGTTCAAAAGGTGTCACCTGCAGAAATGGTGGAAGAAGAAAGCAGGGATTATGTTACTACTGTGACGAAAAATACTCCCCCGGGCATAAATGCAAGGAGCCCAAATTTTTTCAAATTGATGCTATTGATCACAGCTCATCGAAGGAAGCCCCACCACGTGAGGAACCAAAGGAGGAAGAAGAGGACAACTAGAAGGACAATGTACCTGAAGAACTAGTTATTTCACTACATGCTTTGGCAGGGATTTCTTCGCCTCAAACTCTCAAAATCAAAGGTTTTATTAAGCATCACCCAGTAGTAATCTTGATTAATAGTGGAAGTACACATAATTTTATCCATCAAAGAGTCGTGGAAGCAGTGCATTGTTTTGTACGAGCAGTTTCTAACTTCCAAGTCCAAATTGCTGATGTGGGAACAATGAAATGTGAAGGTCGGTGTGAAAATGTCAAAATTCAAATGGGGGATTATCAGTTAAAGACCCACTTGTTTTCCATACACATGGGAAGGTGCGACATTGTCCTAGGTGCTGAATGGCTTCGCACACTTGGCCCAATCACAATGGATTTCCAAGAGTTATATATGAGCTTTAAGCATAACAACCACACACATACCCTCCGCGAACTCCAAGCGGGAGCTCCCTCTATCATCAGCTCACATCGGATGGAAAAATTGTTAAAAAAGGGCCATCATGGAGTTATAGCTCAATTTAATGCCATCCGGGCCTTCGAACCCAATTCTCTTCCGATTCATCTTGAGATGCAAAAAATCTTAAATAACCATATACCAGTCTTTGACAAGCCTCAAAAGCTTTCACCCTCGAGAGGGGAACATGATCATAGAATCACTTTGGTGCCAGAGGCCCAACCACCAAATGTGCGCCAATATAGATATCCGTTCGCCCAAAAGAATGAAATAGAGAAAATAATCAAGGAACTTTTGGAAGCAGGTGCCATTCGTCCCAACATTAGTCCTTATTCATCACCAGTGGTCATGGTGCTCAAGAAATATGGGGAATGGTGTATGTGTCCAGACTTCAGGGCCCTCAATAAGTTGAGAGTCAAAGATAAATTTCCCATCCCGGTTGTTGATGATTTGCTGGATGAACCAAATGGGGCTCAATTCTTCACTAAGCTTGATCTTTGCTCAAGCTACCACCAAATTCGCATGAAAGAAGTTGACATTCCAAAGACTACTTTTAGAAATCATGAAGGCCATTATGAGTTCCTGGTCATGCCATTCGGTCTTTGTAATTCCCCATCTACTTTTCAGAGCCTTATGAACCACCTACTCAAACCATATCTCAGAAAATTTGTCCTTGGGTCTCACGGGCTACTATCGCAAATTTGTCCGCAATTATGGTCGCATTGCGAGGCCCCTCACTAAACTCCTCAAGAAAAATTCATTCCTCTGGAATGATGAAGCACAACATGCCTTTACATGCCATGTGTTCCACTCCAGTCTTACCACTACCCGACTTCACCAAATCTTTTGTCATTGAATGTGATGCTTCGAGTAAGGGTATTGGGGCGGTCTTAATGCAGGAAGGTCAACCCTTGGCCTTCACAAGCCAACAACTAAGTGGGAAGAATCTGGGACAATCTACCTATGAGAAGGAGATGATGGCCATCTTACATGAAGTAGATACATGGCGACCTTAATTATTGGGGCAACGCTTCCAAATCCGCACAGACCATCAAAGCCTTAAATCTTTTTTGGAGCAACGCCTATCCTCACCACAAAAAAATAAATGGCTCACCAAAATCCTGGGATATGATTATGAGATAATTTACAAGAAAGGGCGTGAAAATATTGTAGCAGATGCATTATCTCACCAATTTTACGAGGAAAGTACCCTGCTCGCAATTTCCCTTCCCATTCTAGAATGGATTGAAGAGGCTCCCAGGGAATGGTTTTCACATCCCTGGCTCTCCCAACTAATTACTCAATTACAGGCGGATCCAAATTCCACCAAGGGCTACTCGTGGCAAGATGAGATTCTTCGCTACAAGGACAGAGTCGTAATATCACCAACATCCACCCTCAAAAGCCGCATTTTGGCGGAGTTGCACTCATCCCCCACTGCAAGACATTCAGGCTTTCAGAAGACGTATGCTTGCAATCGAAGATCATTTTTTTGGACAAGCATGAAAAAGGACATTCTTACTTTTGTAGCAGAATGCCATGTCTGTTAGCGCCACAAAGGAGAGACAGTCAAAGCACCAGGCACATTACAACCATCGCCCATCCCGACATCAATATGGATGGAGGTTTCTATGGATTTCATTACAGGTCTTCCAAAGTCAGGAAACATGTCAGTCATCATGGTGGTTATGGACATACTTTCTAACTATGCTCATTTTTGCACCCTCCCCCCCCCTTTTACACTGACTTTGGTCGCTCAATATTTCATGGATCGGATCTTCAAATTGCATGGCATGCCCACTTCCATTGTGTCAGATCGTGACCCGGTCTTCACCAGTAATTTTTGGCAGGAACTCTTTAGGCTACAAGGTACCCAACTAAAACTCATTACTTCCTATCATCCACAAATTGATGGTCAAACTAAAGCAGTCAACAAATGTCTAGAAACCTACCTTAGGTGTTTCACTTCAAAAAAGAAACATCTCTGGGTATAGTGGTTACTGTTGGGTTGTGTTATATTCTTTCCACATAGTTAACAAGGGGTTTGAGGGGTACCCATAACCCCACTTTATGGGGTCCGGGGCAGCGCCCCAGAAAATTCTGGTTTTGGACCCTATGTTAGGTTGGGCAGACCCACCTATGGTTTTGTGCATGATTTTCGCACATGTTTTTTGGACGCGATGGTTTTCGGTCCATGGTATTGGATCGATGGTTTTTTGGTCCATGGTATTGAATGTGATGGTTTTTCGGTCCATGGTATTGGATGCTTCGGCATGTATAAATATGTATTGTAACATTGAAAGGAACATAATGAAAAATCAAGCTGGTAGTCTCGGTTTTGAGATCCAGTGGGAAATCTCCGTGTATATGTGTCTTATGTGTTATGCTCTCACATTTTTATTTTTCCTGTGATTTAGAATTCATATGCAGGTAATTTCTGTACGGGGTTAAAACCTACATTAATCAATGGCTTTATTTGATTTTGGGTCCAGGTACAGTGTTATCTTCTGTGCTTGTTTCACTTCAAGGTTAGGATCGGTGGATTTCGGGTGGACTTCATGCTCGAGGGTTATCCCCCCTCATGGACCCGAAATCCTTTTATTGCAGTCTCTATTTCCTCATCGGGTCCGATACAAAAATTAAAGAAGTTGCTTGTTTTCATTTCGATATGGAGCCTCGTCCGTCAGATCTCTAATGGCAAATCAGACAGTCTCAGCATTTGTTTATATTGTGAAGGACTAGTTGTTTTGTTTGTCGACCCTTGGCCCGGTTTTGAGCCTTTGGCTCAGAGCCCAAAGCCTTATGCAGCTAGTTAATTCTAGAGCCCACATCACCTTTGGGCTTGTTGTAATTTATGTAATTTGTTTCATCCGTTACAACTGAATAGAAGCACAAACTCTTGCTTCAAAAAAAAAAAAAATTATTCCTTAAAGAATCAATTTTTCTAAGATATGGGATTTTATTTTATGGTGCCTCAATCAACAATGCCCAAATCAGTGGAGGACAGCTCATTTTATTCCTTTCTCCAAATCATAGTTTCAGTCAAGATGGGTTTGGGACATCAGGAAAGTAATAATCAATTTGAACTTCTAGCATGCAAAAAGTTCCTCCTATTTGCAAAAGAGAAGGGTTGCACTTATATTCACATTTTAAGTGATTCCATGCTATCTATAAATTGGATTAATGACATTATTTAATGTAGGAATATCTTCCATATGCCTATTATAGAGGAGATCAAATGTATTATTGATACTTTGACATCTTTCTCTTGCTTGCATATTTACAAGAAAAATAATCACTCCACTGATAGCTTATCAAAAGATGACCTCCTTCTAGAAAAGGATATTTGGGCTATAATGGAACAATTCACTGATAAATCACATGAATATTTCCATCATGTATACAATGATCATATCTCGGTGCTAGCTGCTAACAGTGATTAATACGTAGGGACCCACTCATACACTCATGCATACTTCATTTAATTGTGTTAGATTTTTCATGTTTTTTACAATTGATTGTTTTACCACAGACTCATAGGAACATGCCAATTTTTACATAAAGGAGCCATATAGGCTCTTTGTGATGTTTTTCCTTTTTATTATCAATGTATAGTGGAACAAAAAATATCTAGTTTTTTGAAGGCTTTGATTTTTTGTTTCTATAGATAAATCCTTATATATGTTTTATCTCATGGACAATTCAGCTTGATGTTTTTTTCTCTCTAACATGTGCTTGTTGTACAAGGCAATGTCATATTTCTCCCTCTTAGCACAAGTATTTTGAATGACATATACTTTGTTTTTATTTAATCTTTTATCCTATGACGAGCTAAAATGTAAAGTTGTTGGTATCAAAGAGATATAGAACAGTTGGTGAAGGAGCGTTCTGTTAAGGCGCTCTGTAAGCAAAGGTCACCGGTTCTAGACTCGCCGATACCAAAAATTCCAGCATGGTTTCTGCTGGTGCGGCTAAGGCTAGGTGCAATCCCTGGGTGACTTTGATGGCTTAGATGCCCTTGAGTCATGGCCTCTTAGCGACAGTGTAAGCGTGGTTTTCAGGATTCACCCACTTATCAATCCAAAAAAAATAAAATGTAAAGTTGTTGGGATATTTCAAGAATACTCTTGTAGTGTATATGCAAAATGAAATTTCATCATTTTATTATGAATTAAATTACAGATATTTTCTTTTGAAAAAAAAGTAGTATTTTGGTGGTTGTTCAATAGGTGGTCATCTTGATATAAAGTATTATGTAAATTATGAGATTCCAAATTTAGATCCCTGGTAAAAGTTGGAATCATTACTCGAGGAAAAAAAAAAGAATTATAATTGTTAATTTTTAACGAAATTGTCATTTTTTATTATTTAAAAAAAAACCGTTATTAAAAATATTTGTCTCTAAATTATACACATCAACTATATAATATATATATATATATATATATTATATATATATATAATATATATATATATATATAATTATATAATTAAAACTTTCAACCAAATTATAATAAACCTAATTTTAAAAAATTATTAAACATATTTTATATATATATATATATATAATATATATATATATATAATATATATATATATAATATAATATAGATATAGATATATATATATAATCCAAACCACATCCACATAATTTGAAATGATAGAGTGCGACATTTATATTATAAGTTTTATGTGTTCAACAATATATATACATATATGTTAAATAATTATGGTGCTCTGAGCAATTTATACTTCAATACGGGGAAATAGTGTATCTGCAAATGAGTGTAAACATTTAAATAAAACATATTTTCTTGAAAATGTAATTTATCTCAACCAATATTAATATAATTTAAAATGATACATTAAATATTATAAATATTTATGAAAAAAATTACATTAAATTTAAGTTGATTTGATCAAGTTTAACTAGCACAACAGGTTGAGGATGAGCCTCGTTAGTAAGGTGACCTGGGATCGAACCCCACGGAGGCTGTTGTGCCTGTGCTAGAGGGAGGAAACACGCTAAAATCAGTCAGCTTAGGGCTGGTGTGACCTAGGCTAGCTGCGATCCTCCGGTAATTTTGACAGCTTAGATGTCCCTAGGTCATGGTTTCCCAAGCCACGAATCAAGCCTGGATAAACAAAGATCACTTGACAAACAAACAAAAAAATTGACGTGTCCAATACTAAACTTATAGATATACTAAAGAATTATCATACCAAGAGGCTCTATAAATGAGTGTAAACTTTTAAATGTTGGCTCAATATAGAGGAACCTTTGTGGTGGTTGTAAACCAATCTAGATCCATCTTAACTTTGGATCTAGCAAGCCCCAAGAGGGATTAAATCTCTTGAAATGCAAAACCTCTTTGAGATTGATCCTTCTTCACACTTAGTAGATTTGGATTTAAGATGGATCTAGGCTAATTTAATTTCCTTCTTTAAATAGGCTATATTCCACATGAATTTATTTTTATTTTATTTTGACCGAGTGAAGATGTTTTCATTTAATTTTATTTTATTTTCACTAAGTTAAAATATTCACATTACATTAAATTACATTACATTATCTTACACATTTCTACCATATTTTATTTTTAATTTTAATTTTATTTTAACCAAGTAATAATATTTACATTACAATACACGTCTCAACCATATTAGGCTAGAGAGCATCCATTGAGTGTAAACATTTAAGTGTCTACTCGTCAATATGAGAGAGATGTTATAGTCTCCCATAAAATGAAGTTTTAGGTCAAATGGTAATAATCATTTTTCTTCTTTAATTATTTAATGTCAAAGCCAAGTCATACACAAAATTGGTGTATGAGATCCTCTTGTTTATGGGACAAGGGAGAGATGTTATAGTTTCCATAAAATGAAGCTTTAAATGAGAAAGTTATTATTCTTCTTCTTCTTCAATTATTTTAGACACCAAATTGGTATATGAGATCCCTTGTTGATGGGATAATGGACAAATGTCTACTTGATGTGGGAGAGATGTTATAGTCTCCATAAAATGAAGTTTTAAATCAAATGGTAATAATTATTTTTCTTCTTTAATTATTTAAGGTCAACGCCAAGTCATCACCAATTGGTGTATGAGAACCCTTTGTCTATGCGACAAGGGAGAGATGTTATAATCGCCATAAAATGAAGCTTTAAATCGAAAAGTAATAATTATTTTTCTTCTTCAGTTATTTCAAACACCAAATTGGTGTATGAGACCCCTTGTTTAGTGGACAAGGGAGGGAGAGATGTTATAATCGCCATAAAATGAAGCTTTAAATCAAAAAGTAATAATTCTTTTTCTTCTTCAGTTATTTCAAACACCAAATTGGTGTATGAGACCCCTTGTTTAGTGGACAAGGGACCCACCTCTGCACAACGATTTGATTGCTAAAGTCTACTAAGGTGTACTAACTCTATCCCCTCTAACTTTGAACATGTGACCTTTTAGAAGGAACCATATGCTTCTAACCAAGATATCCACTCAAGTTCTATAAAGCATAATATTAAAGAACTCAAAAACTAATTAAAAAATGTAAATATAAAAATACTAAAAGTGATTCAAATGTCAATTATATATATTGTAATTTGTTTTATTATTATAAAAATTACAAAGAAAAAAATCATAATATAACTTATTAGATTAAAATAAATTTAATAATAAGAGCCATATTTTAGAACACCTAATTAATAAATATGCAAAAACTCAATAAATTATAATTATATATATATGGCACATAAATTAAAATAATGATTTATATTCATAATTATTTATATTTCAAAATTTAATATTAAATATATAAAATTATAATATTTATAATAAACTTAAAAATCAACATTTAGGAATCAGTCTATGTGCATTTTTTTTTATCAATTCTTACATTCAAAATCAAATTTGCATTTAAAAGATTTAATTCATATTGATTATTTTCATCAAAGTTTTTATTCAAAATTAAGTCTACATATTGAATTTTTTTATTTTTATCAGCAATCAGTAGAATTAAAAAATAAAATAAATTTATACTATTATATAATTTATAGTAAAATTAAAAAATTATTTTATAAAATTTAATATAAATATAATTCAAATATAATTTTGTTTTAATAAAATTTTATAAATATATATTCATTAATAAATGGTTTTGTTGAGATATTATTGATGTGAAGATTGATGATTTTAAATCATGGACAATAATCCCAAAAAAAAAAATAATTAAGGTATTAAAACATTAAGCCATGTCCAAGGAGACCATGGAGGCATTCAGGGCAGAAAAGAGTTCATAAGCCGTTGGTTTTGCCAATGGGGTTAAAGCATTCAGGGCAAAAATGTGCAGAAAGCCGTTGGGCCTGCCAATGGGAAGGACTGTGCAGGCAACACAGGGGCAAAGAATTTTTCATAATTTCTGTGAAGGGAATCTAGGGTTTTGCTCAACATGCTCCGTGTGGACATGGAAAGAGGGAAAGCTGGATCTCCAAAGTCAGGGATGTCATTATTGTTTGTCTACGTTAAAATTATTTTTTCTTCGTACTGGTGGAACTCTAATGCCGAAAGGACCATATTTATTATTGTGCAGAAAGATGTAGAGAAAGCCTGCTACTGCTGTTGTGAGGAGGAGTACAAAGTCAAAATGGCAACTTTTTGTCCTACCAAGAGCTGACCAAAAATCCCTAGGCTATTTTGGGTTCGTTAATCTGTGAAATGGGAGGGTGTTGGAAGTCAAAACTCACTTCAAAATCCATGGGAAAGAACCGAATGCCATTGCATACCGAGGGTTTGTTCGCAATCTGTTTGACAAAACATATCCAGAAGGGTTAAAATTACTTTTTCTTCGTACTGGTGGAAACTGTAATGCCGAAAGGGCCATATTTATTATTGTGCAGAAAGATGTAGAGAAAGCCTGCTACTGCTGTTGTGAGGAGTCCAAAGTCAAAATGGCAACTTTTTGTCCTACCAAGAGATGACCAAAAAACCCTAGGCTATTTTGGGTTCATTAATCTGTGATTTGGGAGGGTGCTGGAAGTCAAAACTCAATTCAAAATCCATGGGAAACAGTCGAATGCCATTGCAGACAGAGGGTTTGTTCGTAATCTGTTTGACAAAACATATCTAGAAGGGTTTAGCAATACAAGGAAATTTCAAAACCAGTGTAAGGTTTCTCGAAGGGAGTATCATTACCATGCATGTGAATTGCTCAAATAGCTCAAATAGCATAGCTGAATTGAAGATAAAGTTGAAATGCTATACGTCGAGAAGGGTACCCCTGTACACCATCAATTACTACTATACGTCGGTAAGGAACTGCTGCCCAGTGTCTTTTCACTGGGCATGATATATGCAAGGATTCGTCTATTTCTTTGCTTTTACTGTTTGGTGGGGGCATGGCCAAATGTGCATCTTATTCTTCAGAACCTACTTTTTCTTTTAAAAGTGTTTCTTCGCTGTATCTTTGTTTCCAGATTTCAACCTTGCCTCCATGACAGTGCCAATTTGGACTTATCTGCAAAATATCTCAATTTATTTGTGGCATGTAGCAAAGTTGGCACAAATTGTGGCATAAATTGAAGAAGAAGAAATTTTAATTTCCAAGAGGTTAAAGATAACTTATAGGACAGACCTTGTGGCAATCTGATTTCTGCATTTAGCACTTTTCCTATGCAACTTGGCAATGGGCACTTTCAACTTCTCAACAGTCCTCTCCCTGATTAATTATCCTAGGAGCTAGCTATCAAGATATTTGCATAACTATCTCCACCCTCCTTCAAGGCTTCACACACTAAAATGAAATGCTTCTCTTTTTATATTTTTTCTAGAAGTGCAAAAAATACTCTCTTTGCATAACTTCTACCCTCCTTCAAGGCTTCACACTCTAAAATGAAATGCTTCTCTTTTTCTATTTTTTCTACGAGTGCAAAAAATACACTCTTTGCATAACTAAGTTTACTGTCCTTGAAGGCTTCACACTCTAAAATGAAATGCTTTTTTTTTTCCATTTTCTCATAAGTGCAAAAATATACACTCTTCCCCCCAAACTTATTTTGGTGTTTTCCAAAGTCTGATTTCATTGGAGTTGATAAGAGTTGATTCTTAACTGAGCAATAAGAATTCTCAATCTCTATGAGATATTGGCAAATATGTACTCTTCTATTAAGAGTGGGATTAAACTCTTCAATATAATACTTTTTCCTTCTCCCTAGCTCTTTATCCATATATGCTTGTGGAACTTATCCATAACAAAAGCCTTTATCTCTTTACTATTTGTGGGGCACATGCTCAATTAAATATCTCATTTACTAAACCATTTGCTATTTTGTTGCATCCAAGCTTTCTTTCTTTTGCACAATAAATAGGAGCGGCCTACATTTCAAATAGCAAGATATCATAAAGAACTGAACTTTTAATTTTAAACTAATTTGCAATCCAACATTTTTGTTTTTTTATTTTTATTTACTTCCACTGTTGTTCACAACCATCTAGAACCACTGGAATCACTAAAAGCCCAAAAAGAGTTTGGGCGGTCTTGGAGTCCCATAGCTCTGCCTCTCTAGGCCTATTTTGAAAAGATAAAATATTTTCCAACCTCCCAAATTTCTTTTCATTTTGTAGCATACCAACATAGATTTTTGTTGAAATGAATTCCGAGATATTTGTAATCTACAAGCTCTTTAAGTATGTTGCTTTCAAAATAGAACTTGTGTTGATTAAGTTTTCATTTTTTAAAGAAACCCACCACTTTTGTCTTCCTAATATTGACTTGCATCTTCACCCTTCTACATAAGTACTCAAGAGAAAATCTATAAAGCTCTTGAAATATTTATTAAAAAAAACATAGAAGTCAACCTTACCTCCATGACTATCAATAATGCTAGTGCAAATGCATCTACCAAATATGTCTATTATTTTGTTGCATTCCTCAATGTTGGCATAAATTATAAATGCTCAAATTATTGTAGGAGGTGAGGATAGGTTCACTAATTTATAAAAATAGATGAAGATCGGATTGTTATAGGCGTTTTTATAGTTGCACAGCTTTGTGTAAAGCCACAGTCGTAATTAGCACTAGTTTACTAAATACATTTTGGAAATGAAAAATTCTTGTTACATGGATAAATGGATAAGTATGTTTATTTTGGAATATCATTTGTAAAATTTTAATTTAATTATCAATCACAAATTAAAAGTTGAGGATTTTCCTTTAATTAAATTGATTGATTAAAAAAAATATGTGTAATATGCACACAGTTATGGTTTTTTGAGCATATAGAAACTAAGAAAACATTAAGAGGGGGTGAGTTAATATTTTAAAGTTTTTAACAATATTTGGCCAATTTTAACAATGAGCAGAGGTATATAAATATAAAACAACTAACTATGAAGTCAATGCACAACAATACATCAATATCACGCACATAAACAACACAGACGTCATATATACACAGAAACCCATAAAGGTAGAAAACCTCTAATCTTTTTGCTTTAATATAAATGCAAGCACAAATTTCTTTTTAAACCATATTATGTAGGCACCAACATATAAGAAGCTACAACCTCTCTTTTCATTTTAAACTCTCACTTACTCGAGGCACCAACTCCAATTGTTCATAGGCACCAACCTCGTGACTTTCAATCACCTACTTGAAAGAGACTTCACTTCTGTTAGGCCCCTATACTACTAGTGTAACCCCTTATTTTTATTAGTACAACCCCTGTTGTACCCATGTAGTCCCCATATTATAATTATTGTGCCCCATAGAAGCCCACTATTGTTATTATTGTGCCCTTACATTATTATTGTTATGTTGGCTCTGATAATATTATGACCCCTTAGACTCCTATATATAGAAAGGAGGTCTTGTCATTTGTATCATCTAAGAATTATTCATTTGTGTAATGTAAAGGAGGTTGCCCCCTCGAAGAGACTTAATTTTAAGGCATTGATCTATTTTTTCTATCTTTTTATAAGTTAGTTTCATAACATTTGGTATCGAAGCTTTGGATTCTAGGGTTTTGCTGCTCCAAATAGGTCATCGTGGCATTTTTGCTATAACTTTTTTTTTTGTGACATTTCAAAAGTAAAAAACAAAACCCATTTGAGACGAACTCACACCGAACATTGGGTCCATATTTGAGAGCTTGTCTCGATATATTTTCAGAGATATGATCTAAGGAAGTTAGGGTTTTTGCAGGATCCAAAATTTTAACTAAAACAGGTCATCGTGAGATTTTCTCTATAACTCTTTCGCTACAAAGTTTCAAAAGCTAAAACAAAAACCCATTTTTGAAGAAACGGTCTAAACCTTGGCTCCGAATTTCAGATCCTATCTCGCTGCAGTTTTAGAGATATAGCCTAAGGCAGTTAGGGTTTTTGCATACCCCCAAATTACATTCCAAACAGCTCAGCTTGGCAAAATCATCATAACTATCTCTCTAAGCATCAGATTGAAATTTTGTAAGAAGTTATAGAAAGAGGACAAACTTTGGTTTCTTGTGTATATTTTTCAGATCCAAAGATTAAAACAGCAATGTGGCACTTCATATAAGTTCGCTCTTCTGAAAGGTATATAATGAGGTCATCTTGGGAGATTGTGCATAACGTTTTCTTGGAGAATCCAATTTTGATTAGACTAGTGGCATTGGAAAGAGGACACAGAGAGCTACTGCAGGTCACAATTTCAGAACTGGAAGAGCCGAAAGTACAAATTTATAGTCGTTTCAATATCGAGCTCCTAAAATCAAGAAAAAGCGATATGAGGAAGTTTGATGGCAAGGATCCAGTAAATTGGATACTGCATATGGAGAAATATTTTGATCTACATGGTGTACCATTGTTACAAAAGGTATGTATTGCATCTAATTATTTAGAGCCAAATCAATTTTTATGGTATAAAGGGCTTTTTTCTCATAAACCACTTGTCATGTGGTCAATTTTCACAAAGGAAATGATAGCACATTATGAGGATACAAAGATAAACACCTTCTTTAATCAAATGATAAATCTCAAACAAAAGGGTTCAATGGCAGAGCACATTGAGGACTTCCAAAAATTGAATATAAGGGTAAATGATATTCCAGAGAAGCAAACGATTGATGTCTTCTAGGTATTTTAAAGGATAACATTCAACATGAGGTTCATCTTTGGGAACCTGATTCATTGGAGAAGAAATTCAGCTGGGCAAGAAAAATTGAAAGAGAAATAATGGAAACAAGGAATCCCACCATTCACGACTATAATTATGAAAGTGTTTCTTCTCCTAGCCTTCCACAACCTACAAGGTTTACACCATAGCAATTGGAAGAAAAAAGAAAAAAAGGGCTTTTTTACAATTGTGATAGCAAATGCACTAAAGGTCATAAGTGTGCTGAGAAGAAATTATTTTACGTAGAGTATGAAGAAGAGGAAGAAAAGGATCAAGAAGCATCAAAAGAAGAGGATATACGCTTGGACCCAACCCCAGAGAATGAAGAAATGAATCCAACCATATCTTGTAAAGCATTGGCAAGAATTACCACTCCTCAAACTCTCAAGATAGAAGGACATATCAAGAAGAAAAAGGTTCAAGAAGTGAAAGATCACATCGAGAAAGAAGAAATGAATCCAACCATATCTTGTAATGCATTGGTAGGAATTACCACTCCTCAAATTCTCAAGATAGAAGGACATATCAAGAAGAAGAAGGTTCAAGCAGCGAAACATCAGGAAGAAAAGTATCAAGAAACATCAAAGGAAAAGGATACTCACCAAGAACCAACCCCAGAGAAAGAAGAAATGAATCTGACCATATCTTGTAATGCATTTGTCAGAATTACCACTCCTCAAACTATAAATATAGAAGGACATATCAAGAAGAAAAAGGTAATACTGTTGATTGATTCGGGTAGTACCCATAATTTATTAATTGTAAGATAACCAAGGAATTGAATTGCTTCCTATATCTAGCACCAGAGTGTCAAGTGATGATTGTAAGTGAAGGAACCATAAATTACTCTCGAAAGTGCCATAATATCAAGTTATCCATGGGTGGTACTAATGTTGTACTAAGAGTACAATGGCTACAATCCTTGGGTAAAATAACTTTTAACTTTCAAGAACTTTTTATGAAATTTTCTTCGAAAGGAAAGCAAGTTGAATTCAGGGGTATCACAAGGAAACCGGGAAAGATAATTAGCTCTAATGGAATGACAAAGATTCTAAAGAAAAAACAATGAGGCATAATTGCACAATTATGTTCACTAATGGTTCCTACATCGAAATCATGTATTTCTCTAGATCTCCTAAAAGTCTTGGACAATCATTCCAAGGTATTTGAGACTCCCAAATGCCTCCCACATATTCGTGATCATGATCATGCTATTAATTTTATTCCAGGAAGTGTTCCTCCAAACGTCAGGCCTTAGAGATATCCATATGCCCAAAGGAGAGAAAGTGAAAATATGGTTACAGAAATGGTAGAGGTTGGTATAATTAACCAACCAAATTTGATAAACAAAGCAAAGGATGAATGGAAGAATGGTGAAGCAGAGTGGGAACTCATTCAAAAGTTGTCAAAGATCCCGGTTCCAACAATATTGCCAGAACTTAACAAGGAAGGAAAAATCATATTGAAACCAGAAGCATTCACAGAAACAAGAACCCGATAGCTACAAAATCAATCGATTTTAGAGTATCTCATCAAATGGAAGAACTTACCCACCGAAGATTCCGCATGGGAAGATAAGAATTTTACACAGAAACATCAAAAACTACTCAAGTGTTGAGGACAACACTTTTTGAAGGAGAGGGGCATGTTAGGCCCCTATACTACTAGTGTAATCCTTTATTGTTATTTGTACAACACCTTTATTATATTTTTGTACCCTTGTAATCCCCATATTGTTATTATTGTGCCCCATAGAAGCCCACTATTGTTATTATTGTAGCCTGACATTATTATTATTATGTCAGCTATGATTATATTATGACCCCTTAGACTCCTA
This sequence comes from Pinus taeda, assembly GCA_000404065.3. NCBI lineage: Eukaryota > Viridiplantae > Streptophyta > Pinopsida > Pinales > Pinaceae > Pinus > Pinus taeda. The sequence continues at coordinate 31,290 of APFE031248718.1, forward strand.
TATATCGAAAGGAGGCCTTGTCATTTGTATCATCTAAGAATTGTTCATTTCTGTAATGTAAAGGAGGATGCCCCCTTGAAGAGGCTTATTTCTAAGCTGTTGATCTATCTTTTCTATCTTTTTGTGAGCTGGTTTCATAACAACTTCCCTGATAAAAGATATCAAAATTTTATCTTGTTGGCTTACTTGATCTTCTCTTTGTTATACTATTCAATTTCTAGTTCTTTGTACATTCCTTTCTACAACTAATTCTCATACAACAACCTTTTATCCCATGGTTCTCTATATGCTCAAGATATTTTTCTTTTAGCAGGTTTTAACTCCCTTCACATATCAACTCTCTCACTTTATCTCTTATACTATTAATTTTATCATAATTGGTGCCAAATTATTCTATTGCAATTCAAAGTACCTATTGTTATATCTTTTGTTATGTCTTTTTACATTCTCATACATTAGGAGTCAAAACTCTTCATATTCTGCCCATTTAGCTTCACTGGTATCTCTTCAAATTCAAGGAATGCAACATTAGATTTATTTCAATTAAACAAACTGCCAAAATATATGTAACTGCCAAAGTTCATAATCATACCAAATATTTCAAATTCCTCTGCCAAATTATGTGATCACCTAAATGTTTAATAATGTGCTAATTTCCCCAAGCACCCATGTTGTAACACATTTCACAAATAGAAAATTGTGGTTATGCCCATGTATTTATTTCCTTGAGCACTAAAATAATAAACTCCGTTGAATTTTCTCCTCTGTGATAGAACCATGGGTTGTGAGCCATTTTTTTTTACTTCAGAGGCTAAATGTGTTTGTCTGGGTTTTCAACTCTTTCCTCCAACATCCCTAAACACTTTATGAACCCAAAAAATTGAACTAGGTCTCACGCTAGTTTGGGAGTTCGGGGTTCAAGACCCTTTCTACTACACACTTTGGATATCCATATCAATTCCTAAAGGCCCAAAGGCCCTATAGGACCTATGCCATGTTTCAAGTTCACTGCTAATGGCCTAAATTTTCATTTTTCTTAAAAAAGAAAATAACACGTAACAATTCTCCAAAACATATCCCCCGAGTGCAAACTCCAAAGCCCTACCGCATCATCATATTGTCTCCATGATAACATCTTCTGAGCTACATGGCGATCCTAGGATGTTCCATTTGTCATTTGGATTTGGCTCACTTGAACACCCAAAAACACCAAATCAACATGTGGCATGTCACTTGTAGGACATGTGCCATGTCACTTGTAGGACATGTGCCATGTCACTTTGTTGACGTCACCTTGCCACGTCATCAAACTGTACGGAGGGAAGAGGTTCAGGTTCAAGTGAAAATTTCATTTTTTATTTATAAATTTATTTTGAGGCTAAACACTTGAAATACATTTAAAGGCCTGAATGGCCTGAATAGACTAAATTTGGGGTGGTTTCCACACAGGTTCGAGAGTTTGAGGGTCTGGGCCATTTTTTTGCGCACTTTTTGATATTTTCCTAAACTAGGTCCCATATCGGTCCACAGTTCAAGGGTCTGAGAACTTTTATCTTGAAAACTTCCAATTCTTTCTAAATTGGCATTGGGCTGAATGACATGAATGACTAGGTCCCACACCAATTCAGGGGTTTGGGATCTGAATGGCCTAAACTAACTTGAATGGCTTGAACTTACTATTTTCTTTATATAACTCCCATAATTTAAAATGCATTTTCTCATCAATCCTTAGTATTTTTTATAAGTGCCATATATAATTGGAAAGGTCATTTTGAGGTCTATCCATCTAAGCACTTTGCAAGAGTATTTGAATTGATCCATTGCACCAAAAATTCCTTCAAAGCAAACATCAAGCACACATCAGTGATTGTTTCACATCAATGATAGACAAATATGACTCTCCAACAAGAACCCCCTAAGATTAATACTTCTTAACATCAATGACTCCTCCTTTGACATCAGTGACAATAATTTTTCCAAAAATGTCCCCCTTTGGCATTGAAGGCAACACTAAACTAGGTCATAAATGGAAATATTGCATTGCAGTACTCCTCCTAGTATGTTATTTAACTTTTTTTCATTTTCCAATTTATGATCATTCTCCCCTTATTCTTCAATGTTTGCTAATTCTCCCCATTTGACATCAATGGAAAAGGGCCTAGTCTAACCATTCTCCCCTTTAGAAAGTATAATAGGTTGCTAATGATTGCTATTATAATTGCAAACTCCCCTTGAAATTTGTTTCTCTTGATTGGCCATCTAATTCTTGACTCGTTGTGCCTAATCACTTTCCATTTATCAATACATCTCTATACTAATATTCGAGTGACAAATATCATTGTTATTTCTTGTGTGACCATGCATACTCCCCTGTAAATGTTTCCATTCATATTGTAACCATAATTTGTTGTTGCATTTTTCTCACTCTTGTGACCAACTAATGATGCCTACGTTTGTTGATTATCCAATTCCCTTTGAGCCTATGCCACATCTATGCACTCTCCTTTCTAATATCTTGGCATTTTTTTTCCTACTTCTTCTTAGGAGTTATTATTGGGTACTTGACCTTGTTTTTAGACCTTTTAACACACCATTTTTCTACTATATCTCAATAACCTTGTTCTATTTTTCCTAGTCTTGATATAATGAATTTATTTTTCCTTCTTGTCTTTGGAATTTTAATCATACAACTTATCCTTGCCTATGTTTGATTAATATAGACTAGTAGCTTTATTTCAAAATAAATTAGTGAAGAGATGAGGAGAACACCACTACTAACTTTTGTATTTGTTTATTTTTCAACAATAATGAACAATAGAAACTAATTTTATGATCTGATAATTACTTCCTAATGATATTTAACAATTTATCTTTCAACCTTTGATATCATTAAGCAATTATAAAAAAAAATATCAATGATAATACATTGAAAAATAGTAGGATCATAAAGAGACAACCATGCACGATAGAGACCGTATATTTTCCCTAGGAAACCCAAATTTGGGAGAAAACCCAAAAAAATCTTCTAGGAGAATTTTCTTTAGAAATATTCAAAATTACATAAATTGTCTAGAAATATGTGCCAAAAACCAAACCCAAAATACTAGTCAAACTTGGTCAAATACCACCTAGTCAATGCTGGTCAAACCACCCAAAAACAAAAAAAATCAACATTGTTCAATTGTCAGAATTTCAGCTTGTGATAATTCTCGAACTTGTTGTCAAGGTCTGCAATCGTAAATCTATATTATGATTAGCCTCAGTCAATAAGTAAATTTCATTCAAATTTAGACTCGATCAAACTTCACATAATTCACTCCCTTTTTTTGTTCACATGTACGAATATCTTGTGTAGAGGATGTTGTGATGAGTGGTGGTTGAAATGATGTTGACTCTTGTGCATTTTTACTTGTGAAGTGGATTTTACCAAGGGTCACACCCATTCATGGTGGGGCCAACCTATTAGTTTGGATCCTACATGATCCCCAAAATTAAACTTCTAATTTTATTTTTCATAATTTTCCTTGGTTGATTTGAGAGGCCTCTTAGCATGCTATAATACCTCTTGATGCTACATGAAAATAACCACTCCCTCTTAGTGATGGAGGTATTCTCTGCAATAGATTTTCCCTTAGCTGAAATTTCTCCTCCATAAGAAAAGTTCATGAGCTTTCCATGTTGATGCATGTCAATAAGATAACTCCATCCTAGAGTGGGAAATCTAAGTATCCAGAGCTTTTGGCCAAAGTCATTTATGGATCCTTAGGAAAATGTATCAATCTCCTCTGGTCAAATTCCTTTATGACCCAATCAAATCCTTATTGGTTCTCAAGAGAGAATTTTCCGTTAGACCATTCACCTTTTTGGTAAAAGTCCTTTATGACCTTACTGTTGATAGTGTTGGACTAGCTAACATGTCATGGGATCTTCCTAGTAAGAAGTCCCATCTAGACCTTAGACCTTTTGGTGTAGGAGTCCTAGTAGTGGATAGTAGGGTATCGCCTTGACTGCAGTTGCGTGCAAAGGTAAGTAAAATGTCCTTGTTGGTAGAAAGGGTGTGATCTTGCAGCAATTCAAGGAAGGTGCATGAAAGGCTCTAACACATGGAAGGGGGGTAGAGTGTGCCCCTTAGAAACCTGTGATAACATGCAGTTTGAAAGGGAACACATGACAAGAAAGACATCACGAGGTGGAAAGCGAGATAACCAATGAGCCAAAGTGATCACTTGTATCAACAACACGCTTCGATAAGATTCATACAAACATATATGGAGTAGTCCATACATACATACATAAATAACAACTACTTACATCATTAAAGTAACCATGATAGTCGAACTATAATAACAACATATGCATGAAATGTGTTGGCTCTATTATATTAAAATATTGAAAGATCCAATCATACATACAACCAAGACTTCCACTAGCCCTGATAGTGGAACATTACAGTCACTGCCACCTGCTCCTCCAAAGAGATGTACTAGGTCTTCATTGTGGAGAAGCCAAGGCTCATTACAATACACTCCAAGCATTCTCTAAGCTAACCTATAGGAATCTTGGCTCCCAAAAGTATGTATAATGAGTTATGAGGTTCTATAAATAGCAAAGGGTGGGGTGACCCTTGACATTCCCCTTTGTGACTCTTCGCCTACCCTCATGACTTCTTCAACTACTAGATGATTGTTACTTTTTACTATCGACACTTAGTCTTTCAATTTTACAACGTGTTTACATTACAATATGCATATGTACCCACGTGAGACAAAAATAGGCTTGATTAAGTCATGAAATACATCACTAAGACTTGAAAAGTTGTGGAAAGACTAACTCTTCAACATTTTCATGATGATTGACAGTGGAAAACTGATTCCAAGCTTGGTAGTCTGTTATGGTGTCCACGTGCTCTGTGGTGACATCCTTCTAAAAGCGAAATCTTGCCTCTGTTGCATCCAAGTACATTGATTTGGCACCTCTGTCCAACTCATCTAATAGCATGCATATCATCGTCTTTAGTGTAACGAGACTAGTGACATACTGATGCATACTGTCTGCACTGATTTCCAAGTTTTAATTGGTGGCTACACACATCAACTAATCAAAGTACCTGTCCAGCTTTATTCAGACTTGGTTATTTGACTTCACCTCGTTGATTGTGCCAATGGATGGGATTGCATGCATGCACACAGTGACATCCATTCTTTTGAACACCTGTGCATGTGAAGCCTGCAAACTGGTGATGAACTGCAGGATTTCCTCATAGTTCTGGATCTAACTCCATATGCATTCCTTAAACTCTATCACCTTTGGCTTCATCATCTTTGGCAAGTGTAATGAGACTCCTTTGTACCTCATTGTCCATGTTTTCATGTGATCGACAATACTGTGCAAATTTGACAAGATGTGTGCTCTCCTAGAATAGCGTTGTTTCCAACCATTGAGATGGACAACTGACTTATGCACAATGATGAACCTGGAGTACAACTTCCTCATGACTTCCTCGAGAGACGATACTTCATCTAGTATCCCTCTCCTCAACTCTGCACTGGTGGATACTATAAGCTGCTCTCCTCCCTTATTGGCTACTTGTAAGTCCTTAGTCATATGCTCATTCTCAACTATCAAGAATCTAACACTCAAGCTAGTGGCTTTGGCATATGCTTTGTAGTATCGTCCAATGCAGCTGGACATTTGCGCATATTGGACATGATCACTAACTCTTCAAAATACGTAGGAGATACATGAACATCTTAAGTAGGCACTCTACGCAACTGAGCAATTTTTTGTTATGACTCACCGAAAGATAGTTTGTACATTTATACTTCCGAATTGTCTTCAAGTATTTCTATGTCTCCTTGATCGCTTAGGACTTACTCTACTTTCGGATCTGGTGAAGTGGGTGGAGCGACCTCTTGTTTCTCAGGCACGAGGTCAATATTATGATCTAACTCTAGATGAACCATATCTGTGCATGTTGCGCATCCTACTATTCTTGTTCCTACTGCACTTCCTTTTCTATTTTGTGCAGCTCTTGTTCTTCCCTGAGTTTTCGCTTCAACTCCTACAACTCCTTTTTTTTTCCTCCATCTTCTGTTTCTCTCTCTTCCTTTGCGGCATCCTTCTATCGTGTTGTTTCCTCTTAGCCTCAATCTCCAAAGCTGCTTTCGACACAAGTGGATCTTCTTTGAACTTGCATCTTTGCTTTGCCTCTGCGCTATCAACAACCTTTCTCTTGCCTTTGTCACATGTAGGTTTGCTACCCTTTGTTGTTGTTAATGATGTGGCTCTCTGAGATGTTGTTTCCTTTTGCTTTTCTAACCACTCTACAACTATTTTGACCAGTTCATTGGTCCTTGAGAAGTGATAGCAGTATCTCCATGGGTCTTCATTAGGCCAATGATACACCCCTTAGATCTAAGGATGATTCACTTCCACGCAGTGGTCCTTTACTAAATAATGTGGGTCATACGGATTGAAAATTATGGTGTTGAAGGTGAATCTCTTGAATTCCTCCATCTTAGCCTCAGAATGGTTGAGATTCTGGATCTCATACAATTTGATCTGCAAAGGAAGAATGGGCCAAGGTGCCTTCTTCTCCCTATACATTCTAGTTGAAAACCATGTCGAGATGTGATATAACACTTCTTGCATGATGAGCTTATCCATGGTAAACTTCGATAAAACATGTAGAGCCTTCTCCACATTGTACATCTGTATGAAGGTGCCAAGGAGTGAGGCATACCAATCTGATATGTCAACCAATGCCTCCATCACTTCCTTTGACATGCAAGGTGGATCTTGCTAAAATATCATCCTATATATTCGCGTGATGAAGTGGTCTGACAACTGTATGATAACTCCACGGAAGCTGCATTCAAAGAACAACCTACAATAAGTGTGCATAGAGGTTTCTAAAGGTGTCCATGCCCAACCAAAGATTGGGAATTGTTGACGGGCACATACTACATCCAATATGTAAGCGAACATGTATATATTCGGTTGTTGATCATTGGGCGAATGTCAAGTTTTTGTTACATGTTCTTTCAACCTGAGATCCAACAAGTCGGACCAGTTGCAAGGTATTCCTTTGCTCTCCAGTTGATCCAACACAATCACCCAACTCTGCGGGAAGGTCTATGTTCTTTCTTGGCTGCATAAGCGGCATGCAAAGATGACCAAGAGTTGATATGCCTTCTGCAGTGTCCTTGTCTTGTAAACCTAGCTAGGTGTTATCCTGAACGTGGATGGCTCTTTCACCCAGACCTTCATGATGTCTCTTGAGTTTGCACTGCTGCTGGGTTTGGTGAAGGGTGTATCCATTGTGATCATTGGTTGTGGAACGTGATACATATCCTTAAATTCCTTCACCCTAAACGTAGCACCATCGTCTCTAGATTAGTATGCGACACAATCCAGTGGATCATGTCTGCGCATGGGAACGCAGGATACCTACATGCAATCTAATACAAGCGAGACTTGTGTATGTTGACATAGACCCTGCAGTCTTCCAAATTTTCCTCAAATGTGCCTGAAAAGGTGTTGTTGATGTCCTTCCATTTCATCTTGATATCCTTGTCTATGAATAGCTTAGTGTCTCCATAGATAGGCAAGCTCATAGACACTTTCTCAACTACATCTCCAGTTGCACTCTCGATGGCGTCCTTTGACCCTGCTCTCTTGGAGGCCATTTTACATGTACTATTGAGAGACAAACGAACACCTGTGATACCTAGAGACATAGAAACAATCATGGCAAGCAATATTTTAGTCGAAAACCAAAAGAAACTTGAGGACTGACATGCAACACACCTGGGTGACTGACTAGAAAGATTGTGCAATTCTCACCGGGAGGTTGGGAGACTGACTACCCAAACTATGCAAAGCATAGTCTGGATTGCCAACGAGCTGACTGAATGTTGAAAGTGTGCAATGCATAATATAGCTTGGCCTTTTGAGGATTTAAACTGCGTAATGTGTAGTTTCAGTCAGCAATGACTACAACCAGCAAATTGTGTTTGCGCAATTCCTGGGGCCAACAAGGCACTGCCTCTCAAAATTGCATAGAGTAATCCTGCAGGCTAGTGTTGGGCCATCTTTGCACAATTTCTGGGAGGAAGCTAGAGCCTTCACTCTCATAAATGTGCATTGCAATCCATGCAAGGCAAGGTCTAGGTCAAGGTGACCCAGACCCACTGACGAGCGACTAAAAAAATGAAAATTCTGAATGCATGGTTAAGCTGAGTGAAAACAACAGTGATTGATCATGCATTCAAACTGTGGGTGCAAGATTCAAAAAATGTGAAAAAGAGTGAGTGTGTGAAGTGAGTCGTTGCAACAATGACCGTGAGTGCAGAAACATTGTCATACATGTGACAGTAGTTAAATGCAATGAAAAACTTAAAACAATGCTTCTACAAGATAACATGCATTAAAACAATAGTAAGTGTTCATTGAAACCAAGAAAACAACACTCACATAAACTGAAATATAAAAAGCAACATAAAAGCAAAAAAATACATGAAAAGAAAACTTACCCAGAAAGAGATGAGTTGAGTGTGTCGAATGCTCCTAGATGCGATCTGGGATGTCAAAGCTCCAAGATCGATGTGAGGAATGAGCTCTACAACATTGAATAAATAAGTTTGAGAAGATCAAGGCTTATGACACGCATGCCACAAATCTAGGAAAAAATGACACTTGGAGGGAGGTTTCTAAAATGGATTTTGCATGTAACGCCCAACTACTAAAAATGGATCCCTAAAATATGGGGATTCTTTTTTCTTTTTTTTATTTTTTCTTTTTCAAGAAAAGAAACTCATGCATGCAAATCAATATTTCTTAGTCCTGGAGGTAGTTGGTCAACATGGGAGCACGTGAAATAGTCTACAAGTCTAGTAATGACTTTTTCATTGTTTCTGGGTTGAGTAAGTCTGGTTGTCCCTCAGGCATTGTGCAATTTCTGGACTGAAGCCCCGGCTATTAGTCAGAATTGTGCAATTTTTTAGAGCAAGCCCATTGATGGGATGCATTGTGAAATTTCTAGAGGCAAGGTTGTTTGGTTGTTCTACGCATTTCTGGACAACAGCAGGAAGCCCAAAAGGATTGAGCAATTTTTAGAGGAAGGTTGGTTCCCCTCCACAATTGTGCAATTTTCTAGGTAAACATAACAACGAGAAAATGACCAAATCCTGGAATGTCAGCCTGCGGGTGGGAGGCAAACAAGTTGACAAGCACGGGTTGGTAAGCCACTGAAACTCAACTGAAGCATATGTACATATTAGTGCAATACTTGCTGCTAAGAATGGTTGGTAGGGAGGCTCCAAAACAAAGCTAAGGAAACACTTTGGAGGTTTGTTGTAGCTGCTACAACAATAACCAATTCCTTTTGGCTTCAAAGGTGAATTACATATATCTCCTCTGGTCGAACTAGCCAAGTACTTTTGTATTCTAAGGATAATATATGTTGAATCCTATAATTTCCATGTGCCATTCACCTCTGGTCGACCTAGCCAAGTCCCTCTATATTCAAGAATGAAACCATCCATCTCCCTTGGTCAAAGTCCTTTCTGACCTAGCCAAACTTCTTTTGGCTAAAGGAGATGGTATGCCCTAATTATGTAAATACATCAACTCTCCCTCTCAACAAGGGAATCATTCAACATCATGCTAAGCTTGTCTCTGAAGTATGCAAACTTCACTATAGACAAAGTCTTGGTGACAATGTCAGAAATCCACTCATCTATGGATAGGTACTAGAGCTTCACTACTCTTCTCAGCACCATGTCTTGAATGAAGTGATATTTGATCTCAATATGATTTGAACTATCATGGAAAATTGGATTCTCTTAAATCTTGACACAACTTTGATTATCACAAAATATCATGGTTTATTCACACTCTTGATCAAATAATCGTACAAGTAGCTTCCAAAGTCACATTGCTTCTTGAATTGCGACACTAGATGCAACGTATTTTGCCTCTGTTGTACTAAGTGAAACTGAATAATGTTTCCTATTAAACCAAGCTATCATAGCATATCCCAAGTTGAATAAACATCCTAATGTTCTCTTCCTATATTTTTCACTCCCAAACCAATCTGAATCCATATATCCTTGAAGCTTCACTTCACCACCTGAGACATATCTCAATTCATATCCAACTGTACCATGCAAATACCTCACACATGTTTTAAGGTAACTCAATGTATATAATTTGGCTCAACCATATACTAGCCTAAGGTGTTTACTACAAACAAATGTCTAGCCTAGTGTTAACTAGGAACATCAAGGATCTGATCAATTTCTTGTACATAGTGAGATCCAACAAATATGAATCCAAAGCAAAGTCACTAAGATTGTTTAGATTGGTCACCATAGGTGTAGTCATGGACTTGTAGTCCATCATAACAAATCTCTTCAATATATGAATAATGTACTTCCCTTATCTAAGGAAGATCTCACTAGGTTGTTGCCACACCTCCAATCCCAAGAAATAGTGCATCAGACCAAAATCCTTCATCTCAAATTCCAATGCCAAATCTCTCTTGCACCCAATGATGAGTCTTTCTACCCTAGTAAGGAACAATTCATCAACATATAGTACCAAGACCAAAAAATCACCATCAACAATCATAAAATAAAGGTGAGGATCCACATCACTCTTGGTGAAGCCCAAACTCATCGAATATCCATTAATCCTAGAATACCAAGCTTTAGGTGCCTACTTAAATCCATACAAATCATTCTTTAACATACAAACATGGGACTCTCCTTTATTACACCATTAAGAATTGTAGTGTTTACATCCATCTTATGTATTTTCCAACCCATAATAGAAGTAAGAGAAATAATCGTTCTTAGAGAAGTGTACCTGGAAACTAGAAAAAACGTCTCATCATAGTCTACTCCCTCTTTTTGGGAGAACACTCTTTCCACAAATCTCACTTTTTACTTCTCGATATTTCCATCCACTGCATGCCTTATCTTATAGATCCATTTGGAAGTTACCATTGATTTCCACTTTGGTCTCATAACTATCTCCCACACATCATTCTCCATGATGGATTGATACTCCATCATGGCTTCCTTCCAAACTTTTTGGTTTGTTTCTTCCTCATAATTTGAAGGCTCATAATCAATGATATCACTCATTAATTCCATATAACTCGAGTACATCTGAAGCAGTTTTCTTTCCCTGAATGTACCTCTAGGAGTTACATGTCCTTCTGCATCTTGTAGATTATCACAAAGACATGTTGATCTCTTCTTGGTCATAATAACATATCTTGTAGGTTCTACTGGTTTTGTTGGTTCTATTGACTACTCATGATCATCTAAAGAATGAGTAATTTCTTTAGAGGGACCTATAATTTCATTCTTCGAAGCCTCCTACACCTCATCATCAATCTCCATGTGGAACTATTTGGACTTCATGAAGGCTACCTCTTCAACAAAGGTAACATCTCGGCTAACTATAACTTGGTGTCATTCTAAAATGTAGATCTAGTATGCCTTTGAAGTCTCACTATATCCTACAAAGGTATCCTTCTTCCCAGAAGGTTCCAACTTCTTCCTCTTCTCCTTGGGCACGTGAACATATACTGGACAACCAAATATCCTCAAATGAATTATATTTTGTTTTATTCCTATGAATACTTCCTTAGGAGTCTTGTCTTATACTATTCGGTGAGGAATTTCGTTTTGAACATAAACAATTGTGTTAGCAATGTCTTCCCATAAGACCATCAAAAGATCTTGATCATGAATCATCGCCTTTACTACTTCCACAATCATTTTGTTTTTCATTTATGTTACTACGTTTTGTCAAGGATTGTAAGGAATGATCCAACCCCTCTTGATTCCTTCCTCGCAAAAGTCACTGAAATCCTTGAAAATGTACTCTCCTCCATTAGCTAATCTCAAGACTTTGATTTTCCTTCCTATCACGTTCTCTACTTGTGCCTAGAATTCCTGAAACAATTGCCCAAGAATATTCCTTTGTGAATCTTGGGCAACAAATAAAAATAGTAAAGCTATTGAACACTTGCCTCTTAGGCTAATTTAGTGGTTTCTCTTTCAACAATGCTTTGAAACCATGTTGATTTTTCTACAAGGATGAACAATAGGAACTAGCTTTTTAATCTGATAATTACTTCCTAATAAGCTTTAATAAATTATCTTTCAACCCACTAATACTATTGAGCAATTATACAAAGAAAATATCAACAGTAATACTGTGAAAAATAGTAGGATCATAAAGAGAGAGAGTCATGCACAATAGAGACAACAAATTTTCCCTAGGAAACCCAAACTTGTGAGAAAACCCAATTTAGTAGAGCTTATGAGAAATGAAAATAAATTTTTTTCAAGTGTCATTAAATTTAGTAGAGCTTTGGAGATCCCATTTCCATAATTGGACTTTGGAGATTCAGCCATTAGAGTAGTTGCCTCCTTATACCTTAGTGTGAACCATGGTTGGAAAGGGGGTATGTTTATAGTTTTTTTGAATGCTTGATTGAGTCCATTATATGAGTATATCCTTATAATATTGCATGAAGTAACAATCTTGTTTTAAGACAGTTGTATTAACATAATATATCTTGAGACAGATGATATGCACTTGAGTGCAAGTGTGTGCTAGTTGTAGCATTATGATTAATGACCATGAGTTAATTGCAGACTATGACATGGTTGTTAGTATTAGTAAAATCTGATTTCAATTAATAGACACGATGTCTTGATTTTTGGAACATGTGACTAACATATGTGAACAGTTGTAGAGCAATATGTTTGGTATTAGTATGACAAGGTAAAAATTGTTTTTTTTATATAACGAACATCTAGGTGAATGTGATAGCACATAATAAGACTCAATTGCAACAATGTAAAAAGGTAAAAGAAAGGATTCGGATGAGAATTCCTTTGGCTATATTTAGAAACCATAATTCCAAATGAATAAGTGTTTTGCATAAATACAGGAAGTTTTCTTAACCTTGATTTTTCCTATCATTATGTGGATATGTGCTATATTCATGACAATGTATTTGACAAGTTGATATTTGAGATAAGAGGTTGAGTTATAATCTTTTAAAGGCATGAGCTAATGTTGCATGATGCAGAGAATTGCAAGGCAAAAGAGACTACTATAAAATCTTAAAGAAGGCTCGAGCTGAAAATTTACTTATGAACCCTTGGGTGCAATGGGAAATCATGGGGATTGAGTCATGGTGTTTGTTGAAAGCTTTGTTCTTTCAATCTTTCATGATTTATTTGCATTTGATTTATTATTTTGATGATGATTGGTGCATGGCCATGCCACTTTGTCTGTGATGTTCTGTTAATGTTTGGATTTCTATGTTTTCTTTATCTTTTTGTCTTGTTCTTTCCTTTTATGTTTTAAGGGTCTTGGGATTTTTTTGGGGAAATAAGAAGACTAATAGATCTTAGGGAGAGTTGAGTGGAACCAAACAAGTAATATGATACCCATATGAATCCTGGTGCATGAATAAAGTGTAGCTAAACCTAAGAATATGACAGTCAGTTAGGCTGGTTGAGTCCATTAGGGTAAATGGAAAGTGGCAGGATATTCATGAAAAAGGTAATAATGAAAGGTAAAGTAAATGGATTTGAGGTATTAAATTCCTTGGCTAAGTTGGGAACTATTGTTTTCAATATTGTGCATGCATTACATGAATAAAGTTATCTTAAACTTGAACTTATGAACACTGGTAATTGTGTTGTGATCATTATTATGCTAATATATATATATATATATATATAAATATATATATAATATATATAATATATATATATATATATATATATATTATAATATATATATATATATATATATATGGTCATCAGGGGTCATTCCTGTAGAAGAATGATTGGTTTATGCAAGTGAATGGCATGAAAAGGTTCCTGGTTTTATGAGGAATCAAGTGGGAAAGTATCCATGAAAGGTCTATGAGGTTAGTATCATGTGGATATGATTTTGATATTGTGTGCTTATAATTGTGCCTATGTTTATGTTTTGGATATAGAATGGTCAATGATACATCAGTGGACTGAAAGCAGAGTGATATTTAGCATGTTCGAACAAACATGGATAGAGGAAAGAGCCACATATCCCAGACTTAGGTTGTGGATGCACACAGTAAGGCGTGGAAAAGACATTAGAGATGAGGTTTCCTGGTAGAGATGGTGTGGTCTCTAGATGTGAAATACTACTATTGTATACATGTTATACATGTTGTACTGTGTCATGTATATTTTGTAGTTCTTTTATTGTGACATGTGTATCTATTTTGTTGTATTATGCGTACATGTATGTGTTGTGTTGTATATTGTGTGCATGTGTACATGTTGTCAAGGGGTTGATTCTTAGGATCCCTGGACACTGTGGGTTGGGACAGGATCTCTCGAGCCTTGTAACAACTTGGGTTCTCTGGAGGTTGTGTGTTGGAGTCCTGTAACAGCTTGGGTTTCCTAGAGGTTGTGAGTTGAGACAGTAGTCCCTAGAGCCTTGGACAACTTGGGAAAAGACCAATATTGAGTTTTTGATACTAAGGGTAGAGGTGGTATAGTCTTTGGATACCCTTGTTGTCAATATTAAGGGTATAGATGGTATATTCTTTCGATGTCATTATTATTTATACTACATATGGAAGATAAAATAAGGCATTAGGTGTCTGTCGGGTTTGTGAAACCGCTCTGATGTGTGTATGAAAAGGACAAAGAACAAAGGAAGAAACAAAGAACCATTTGAAAGATAAGTATCAGTATTTTATTTGATTTTTTTATTTCAAAATTATGAACATAATCTAGAATTTTGATTTATCATGGCCGATTTTTGAGCTAACTGGATGTGATATGTTTATACATGATGATTTGATCAAAGAGCTAATTTGACTTGTTGTGATAGGAATTAAACAAAATTGCAAAGTGTCACCTTATTGATGAGCTATCAATGAGGTATGATTTGAATTTATTACAGGTCCTTTTTGGTCTATTGGATATTATG
The DNA here is from genome assembly GCA_000404065.3 of Pinus taeda. Taxonomy (NCBI): domain Eukaryota; kingdom Viridiplantae; phylum Streptophyta; class Pinopsida; order Pinales; family Pinaceae; genus Pinus; species Pinus taeda. The sequence continues at coordinate 46,311 of APFE031248718.1, forward strand.
TGCTTGGTACAGGAAAGCATGGAAATATGCAAGTTTGGGTGGTTGGAACTGGCTACAAGAGAATTAGTAGCAACAAAAAAAGGAATTGGAACATGCAATAATATGCTGGTAAAACACTTGAGGAGCAGAGCCATTGTGGGACACTGGTACCCAATAGTGTCCATTAATTACCATAAGCATGTTATCGTTAGTATAAAGATTTCAAAAAAGTGTACCAAAAATGTTTCACTTAAGTCATTGGTGACAAGTGACCCTAACAACAAAATATGGTTGTGTATGCTTCAAATCTGCAATGAAAAAATAAGAAAACCCTACAACAAAGTATATGATGCAAACCCTAAAGATATAGTAGAAAACTAAAGTGCAATAACCCAATGGAGGACTCAAATGAATAATAATTTTATTAATATACCTAGTGAGGAATATTTACAACATGGGTTTGTAGATCCCCCTCCATGGGATGGGTCATTTTACACCTTTCACTTCAATTGTGTTGTTGAAGAATGTAACTAGTGGTGTTCTTCATAATTATACTTGAGTCATGATGTAATATATTTGTTAAAATATATTTTTATTATTATTTAAATTGACTTATTGAACATGGTTTTCATGCTTGGTTCAATACTCAATAGATCAAAGCACCCATTGAGTGCTCTAGGGTTATTTTATTGAGCCAAAAATATAGCCATTACAAAAAATACTTTTCATGGGCATCTTTAGTCAAAGAAGAAAATTATTTATATGTAAAAAATGACTCCTCTACCAAGCCAGCCCCTATTCTACATGTCTCCTATCTCTGCTACAAGTCAGCCTCTAAGAAGACTCATTCTACTATATATATCAAAGGATTCAACCTATTGAGAGACACTTCACACATATATTTTATCTACAGTTTTAGCTTGAAGAAAAGTAATGCAAGGATATAGGAAATGAGAGTAAAATCAAACGAAGGAGCAAGAATAATTTTGTCAAGTTATGAAACTGAAATCTTGATGGTGCACATGTGATCATGAAGAAGATTATAGGGGCAGACATGGTGCAATTAAGTTGCAGTGAGGAGGAAGACAAGAATATGTGTTAAGGGCTAGCTTGGTTTATGGAGTGAGTCTATGTCTTTTGTCAAAGTTCAAGTATGTCTCATCTTGAATTCAATCTACTGTAGGAAGAGTTTGTGATAGGGTTTTCCCCTTATAGTGGTTTTTCCCTAGCTAAGCGCATATATCTTGTGTTCTCTTGTGTTTTTGGCAATTATCTTGATGATAATAATAACAATAAATAAGAAGAAGAAAGAATTAATCACAAGAAATTGACAAGTAATGGAGAAATCAAATAACCCCTAATAATGTTGCCCTAGATTTCTCAACATGTGTGCCTCTCTTTCTCAATATGCAGAAAACCAAAAAGCAAGTTGGAACTCAAATGGGAGCTCAAATGTTATGAGATGATAATAGTGACAATAATAATGATCATGGTGAAGAATGAGTGGAAAACGCTCTTATTTATAAAAATGTATTAAGCTAAATTAGGAATTGGAAAATAATTAAATATTATTGACCAAATGAAAATCTATTTGTTGGGAATACTTTATTATATTTTTAGGAGAATTAAAACATATTGAAAATGGTCAAATATATTTATTTATTTAGAAAGTGGTTGAAGTAATTAACAAATAAAAATGATTTATTAATCACTTTGTGACAATTAAGAAAGAAATAATTATTAAATAGTAATTATCTCATAGGAAAATATGGAATAAATAAGTAATGATTTATTTAATTATTCCAAGATGATTAAGTCAAAAGTAATTAAGAAATAATTATCAAATAATGGTTTAATAATTTTTTCTAGAGATAATTAAATAATTATTTATTTATTCAATTATTCTCATCATGTTTTTGAATTTTAATGAGGAATTATTTAAGAAATATGGTTTGCTAAATTATTTCCTATGGTGAAAGTGGTTTAGCATGGTAAAATTATTCCTACATGGTGTATTTCAACCCACCTAGTAAGAAATAGCTATGTGACCATTTTTTGGGTGATAACAGATATGACCAATATTATGGTTTTAAGGAAGGGATTTGCCTTGGTTTTTGGACCTTCCAATGCAAGGAAACTTTGCTAAGAGATAGATCGCCCAAGGGACTGGAAAGTAGAGAAGGGGATGCTAGGGAACTTGGAAGGTGAGTGACTGCACGGAAGGGGGTGACCAGATTGCCCAAGGGACTGGGAAGTAGATAAGGGAAGGTCATGGAATAAACTTGTTTGCTCAATGGAATTGTTGATTGGAATCAAAAGCACATTAGGAGTGTGCCTAGGAACAATGAGTGGATAATTTTTCATCGAGAGAACAAGTAGCACAAATATTGTAGTACGAGACATTTTCAGTAGACTTTGATCTTAGCAATGGATTCTCGGTTTCTTGGGAAGAAGATAAATCCCTGGTACTACTTTTGAGGATGGAGGTGTGAGCCTCTGGATTCCCTTATCATTAATGTGGGCATCATATCCTTTTATTTTGTTGAAAAGTGTGCAACAAGAAATGCTTGTTGAGAATGCAACAAGATGGTGGAGCTTAGTGGAAAGGAGTCGCCTTCACTAAGTGGGCTCGCAGGCTATTTTTGGCGCAAGTCTATTTTTAGACATATGGATCATGTCTATGGATTGCAG
>APFE031248718.1:49437-71497 GCA_000404065.3 Pinus taeda
TGCAGGTATTGAGCAGAGGAGGCAGGCAAGCAGCAGGGATGATTTGAGCCAGTGATTGATTCAAATCTGGGCTGTATTGTGTGTAACAGAGGTGGAGATACTTGTGAGAAGTATTATGCTGTGTAATGTTACATGACTCAATCATTAATATACAGATAGTTGGGGTTTTTAGCGAGATGCTTCCCCCGGGATACATACTGTGTTAATGTGTGAATGCTCTTGATGTTTTATTGTTATTGATGCTGCTATATTGATGATCAACGTAGAGGAGCTTATGTATTGTGTATGTTTTCCACAATAGTACATGATCAGGATAATCTCCATTGAATCTGTGTTAAATTATTCAAAATTTCTACATATTTGTTGGTTGAAGCAAATGTGCATATGTATATATGTGTATATTATTAAAAATATTGTGTTGAGTTATGTTCATAAAGCTCCATAAGCAATATTTTTATTCATTGATTGAAGAAAATTTTCATAAGTATACATGTGTTGTCATTGTAAATACCGCATCTAGTTGTGTTATAAATCTCTAATAAGTTGTATGTTTCTCACGTTTTCAAAATTTTTAATTGTAAATACTACATCGAGTTGTGTTTATAAAGCTCCATAAGCAATATTTTTTGTTGGTCATAAGTGTCATACACCACTGAGGATGGTGTTCTCCTAGGGGGATGGTTTTGTAACAACCATGGGTTATATTTCCATGTAAAAGGGAAAAAATCAACCAAGCTAATGAGACATGTATTCCAAGTTGAATGAGGGGAAAAAATCACATTAGGGGTCACTTGTGGTTAATTAATGGTTATGGAAATTGGCATTGGCAAAAGGCAAAGGCCAGTAAATATCAATTAATTAAAGGAATAAAGGAAAATAGGATAAAAGGAAGAATTAAGACACAAGAATATGCATGCAAGGGAAAATCAAGGAAATTGAAGGAAAAGGAAACAAAAGGAGAGGGAGAACATTTTATGTCCCTCTTGGCTTCTCTTAGTCACTCTTGACCACTCTTTGGTTACTATTGGACATTCTAGAATTCACTTAGACATTGAGGCATTCTCACTTGGACTTGGAGAGAGTGAGAACTTGGGCACAAGCAAGAAATAAGAAAGAAAATGAATTCATGGGCATAAAATAAGAAGGTTGGAAAAGTAGATATAGTAAGACAACATTGTAGGTAACAAGTTGCATGTGTGATTTCCTTGCTAAGATTTGAATGAGTGGTACATGCATTTGGTTATTTGGTTACTGTGTTTTCATTGGCATGGTATTTGTCTAGATTAACAGTGGTTATAGCCTTACCTTTAGAATTTCCTCGATAGACATGATGTAGTTGGTTCTCTATATGGTTAAGCTTTGGATGGCGGGTAGACTTCGAATCTTAGTGAGGTAGTCTCAAGAAAATTTTGAAGGGTCGAGGGTGGATATGGGATTTCTCCTGGAAATCTTGACGCATGGGTAGAGATAGGGAAATTCCTCTGGGTATGGAGAAGAAAGTCGTAGGCATCCAAGCTTGCTTTAGTGTTACTAATTTCTTGATTGGTTGAGGTGAACTCACTGTTGAGGGTAGAGAATTTTTAGCCTCTAGATTCCCTGGTTGGTTTTGTTTTGTTTTATCCTATGTGATCCATATTCGTGCTTGAAATATGAAATGGGGGTGATTGGCTAAAAGAAAGATTTGGTTTAGCCCAATATCTGGTCGGGTGGTATGTGGAAGTTCCTAACTTGGTTGGAATTTTAATATGTTATTATGTGTTATTTCTTATTGAGACCAATGAGAACATGTATTGGTTATTGTGTTGATTTTATGACTAGTTTGTCATGGATTCATTCTAGTTAAATGCTAGGTATAAGCATGGTTTATTCTTATTGTATATTGTGTTATTGTTATGAATCTTGTTCATGGCTTGATAAGTTATTGAATGGTTATATGAATGCATGAGTTAAATAGTGTTTGATACAGCTAGCTTGAGAGGGAAGTGAACCTTCTTGATGATTCTTTGATGAATTTAATGAGTTATTGTACAAATATTCATTAATGACCTATAGGTAAAATGCTACAAAGTGTTTGTCCGAATGTTTCTCATGTGTTTGGAAAGTTTGGGATATTTAACTGCATCTTGAAAGTTGGGTCATGTATAGTAACTCTCAGCTCATGTTTACGTTGGTAAGTATGTTAAAGTGGGTAAATGTTGGGTGGGGTGTTACAACATTCCTCCATTTTGAATTTCTTAAACATTTCTTTTAGATACTTTCACTGGGTGATGAACATGCATTTTGGAGTTTGTATAATATATAAACCAAGAAAGAATGAGAGTTATCCAATCATGGACATTTCAAATTTACATTAAGTTTCAGCTATAAACCCTTGGCTTAGTGAATCTTTATTACTTCCAAAACTTACGTCATCAACATAAACAAAAAAACAACAAAAAGATTCTCATTATCATATTTTATATATAAATTGTTGTTAGTTGTCCCTCTCTTAAAGCCTTATTGTTGTAGAGTACCATGCCTTTGGATCTTTCTTGAGTCCATATAGTTCCTTTTCCAATCTATATACATCATGAATATTTTTAGATAGTTGAAAGCCTTCAAGTTATTCTATATACACTTTTTATTCAAGTTCTGCATTCAAGAATGTTGATTTCACATCCATTTGATATACTTTGAAATTCTTGTGACACACAAAGGCTAAGAACATTTTGATTTATTCTAATATTTTTACAGGAGTAAAAGCATTCTCCAAAATCCAATCCCTATACTTAAGCATAACATTTTCATAATAATATGTCTTTGTTTCTAATAACTTGTAAATATTCATTTAATTTGTTCTTAAAAATTGATTTTGCACCTATGGTATTTTTACCTATTGGCCTTGGCATCAATTCCCAAGTTTGATTCTTCTCTATTTGATCCTCATGGCATTTATTGACTATTTATCTTGGCTTTCTTGAGAACCTTTTTAGGTTTGGTCATGGACAACATGGTAATCTATGTCTGACTAGGAGTGCCTACTAGTTTTCTTCTTTTTTGAACTCCTGCTTCCTTATCACCAAGAATTTGACTTTCAGGATGGTTCTTTTGTACATACCTTGAAGGAGGTTATGGATGATTGTATTCTGCCTCTTTTTCTTCCTCTTTTCTTGATTATTCAAGTTATTCTTCTTCCTCTTCCTTGATGGTCTGACCAAGTGGATTAATGAATATTATTTGTGTTGAAAATTGCAACAAGAAATGATAAAAATAGAATCCAAAATATTCCAATTTTAATTTGTCCTTGAATTAAAATTGAGAATTAAAATTCGAATTTAGTCTACTTGAGAAATAATTAATCAATTCATCTTGGGTTAATTAGTTGGATAAATTCAAGTTAGAAGTCTTTTTGAAGTCATGCAACCGTTATCCCTTAAATTAAGGAGATTATCCCTTAATTAAGGAGATAAGATTGAGTTATAACTAGTTAACTCAGTTTATTGAGTTACGTCCAATTAAATTAGTTCCAAACTGTTTGTGGAATTAATAGTGAGTTATTAGTCAGTTGATGCATGCATGCATCCAACTAGTGCTACTTAGTTAACTGAAGATTCTCTCATCAGAAAATCATGCATGTCTTTTTCGAGAAAGACCCAGTTGAGTTAAATGTCAAGGACAATGTACTATCAGTTGCATGTGTTTGCCTATAAAGGAAACCAAAGCATGCATAAAAGAAGAGGTTCCTTGAGGATTGCACAGTTTCACAGGGTGTGAGATTAGTGTGAGTGATCAGTGTTACACTTGGTAACAGGGGGATCACCTAGAGAAACTACGCAAGGAAATAAGAGGCTTGGAGGGAAGAGGAGAAGGTTTATGAGAAGCCTTGTTTGCCTGTGAGCATCCAAGAGGATTATACTGAGAGTTGTCTAGCTGTGAGAGCTAAGGCTTTGTGTAATTCTGATGTATTTCCACCTTGTATGATAATATAGATAGTGGGTTTTTAGCTGAGGCTTTCCCCTGAGTATTTTCTATATTTCATGTGCATTGATTCTTCTTCTTGTTATATGTGTTCAGCTTGATCTTGCTCAAATATTTTAAGCTTCTGCAAATTGAAAGTAGAAGTAGGTTATAGTATTTTGCTTTGGTAATATTGCATTATCAGGTTAACCTGTAGGAGATTCTCTACAAGATGTGTAGAGCGCATAACTTCTACAGTTTGTTTTCTTTTGGAAGGTAATTCCTCATCAAATTTTACATCAATACAATCAATTATTTTGTGAAACTTTTTATTGTAGCATTTGTAGCCCCTACTCTTTGTTGAATAACCTAAGAATATTCCTTCATCAACTCTAGCATCAAACTTATCCAATTCTTAATCATTATTTTGATGTAACATTTGCTTCCAAAAACTTTGGAGTGTTTTATTGATGCTGATTTTCCACTCCATAATTCGTAAGTGTCTTGTCATTGTTCTACCTTAGTTTTGATTTTCTCAAAATATGGATTGGTGCATGTATAGCTTTAGCCCAATATTTTTCATGGTAGATTTCTTTCATTCATTATTTCTCTTGGCATTTTTTGCACTGATAAGTTCTAACTTTTAGATACTCCACTTTGTTGAGGGGTGTATACAATTGTAAATTGTTTTTGTATGTCATTTTCTTCACAAAATTCCTCAAAATAATTTGAAGTAAATTATCCACCTTTGTGTGACTTTACACACTTTATTTTGCATCCTATTTAATTCTGAGCTAAAGCTTTCGAGATTTCGAAGTTTTCAAATGCTTTTCATTTCTCCCCTATAAACGCAATCCGGGTAAGTGTGGTGTTATCATCAATAATAAACATGTAGTATCTCTCACCTCCTTGATTTTTTTCTTGGTGGTCCACATAAATCTGTATGAACTAACTGTAATAGCCTACTAGTGGATGAATGTTCTTTTGTTTTGAAAGGAACTTGATCTTGCTTCCCCATTTGGCATGACTTGCAAATTGTATTGCTTGGCTTGGTAATTTTTGGAAAATCTCTTGTTGCTTCCTTTTTATTGAACTTTAAAATATGATCGATTTTTAGGTGCACGGTCTTTTATGCAACAACTAGTTTCATCAAGTTTCCCAAAATAACACTCCTCACTTTATTTTTTGAGAATATATACATTATTTGAGGTTCTTACAACCTTTTCTACTATTTTTCCTATGTTTGTTGACTTTTTTCAAAATATTGAGAATGAAGAGTGATATCATACTCTTTGCCACACAATTGACTTACAATCAGCTAGTTGTGTTGAATTCCATCTACAAAAAGAACATCTTGAACTTTATCTTTTCCAATGTCTAAACTTAGTCTACCTTTGCCCATAATCCTATTTGGAGTTTCATTACCAAAAGTGATATTTCCTGATTTATTTTGAGTGACAAGAACTTACTTTTATCACCATTCATATACCTAGAGCATCCACTATCCACATATCAGTGGTTGTTTTTATTTTTAGCATATAAAACAAGGCCACATTTGTCTTTGTTTTCTTCCTTTTTCTTCTTCCAAAACTTGGGTTCTTCTTACATTTTCTTATCTTGAGGTGTTGATATGAAGCTTATGAATCTTGCTTTATGACCAAAGTTATGATAGTTAAAACATTTAATAACATCGAATAAGGGAGAAAAAGGATTGTTGTCCATGCAATTATTTCTACTTGAATTTACAATTTTTTTTATTTTTGTTTGACTGATAATAATCACTTGTTTGATTTCTTGTCTGATTTCTTCTTCTAAAGTCCACAAACTTATGACCAAGAATTTTGCAGAAATAATAATAGTAATAGAAGAATGTTTTATACTTGGGAGTATCTTGTCCAGTCATGAGTTTGATCTCTTGGGAATTTGATGACTTTGTCTTTGAGGAATGCAAGGCTTTTGATGATTTGTTGTCTCATTATGGAATTTTCTTCGCTATTGTTGAGTTAGGTTGTCACTTTGTTGATACTGATTTTTCACATGTTCATTGTGTTTGTTGTTGTATATATTTATAAACAATTGTTGACATACATTATTTTCATTCCTTTGAATTCCACTGGCATTGCTTTTTGTGAATCCTATGACAAATTTGATACAAATTTAGTCTTCAAGTTTCTTGATACTTGTTTCTCCTTCACAACCCAAGCCAATTTATTAGAGGGGATCTTTGAGCATTAACAATTTCATCCAACTTTTCATATCCTTTAATCTACCTTAGATTTTGATTTAGTTGAGCTTGACTGTTGTCTAATTCCTTTCATAGTGTGACTACATCTTCTTCCAATTTTTCACATTATTTTCCTTTATATTTTAGCTACTAAAATAAAATGTATTTGACCTTCTTTGCTTCTTCCAGTTTTACCTTTAATAGAAGATGTTCTTAAGATTTTGGTTCTTTAACATACTTAACCAATAACTCTTTTTGTTTCTTATTCGTTTTCTTAAGTCTATTAATTCCTTCTAATTAACTTATTAATTCACCTTTTAGGCCTACCTCACCTTCATCTTCACTTAATTAACATTCATTATGTCCCTCATCTTGAATTCTAAGGACATAAGAATGAAGTTACCAATGTCATGATCATCGAAATATTGTTCATGATTACCTTCATATAACTACTATCTTCTTGAGTATAAAAGCTTTTCTTTTTTAAATTCTTCTCCTTATTAGTTCTCTAATATTTATACTTTTCTTTGCTATCAAATTTATTTTCCTTTTTGAATTGAAATTTATATGCATAGTTGCCTATTCTTCCATAATTAAAACATTTGAAGGGTGGCTTACCTTTATACTTGCCAATTCCTTTCTTCAGCCTTTTGACAAACTTAGCCTCTTCATCATCAGATCTAGAATTCGAGCATTCTTGGTCATATTTATTTTTTCTTTCTTCTTTAAATGTTGCTTACCTTGACGTGGATTTGCCTTTAGCAATTCTCATTTCATAGGTTGTCAGAGATCCCAATAATTGATTCATTATTAAAGTTTCAATGTTAGAGATTTCCACAATAGTTGATACTTTAGGATTAAATTTGACAGAAAGCGACCTCAACACCTTTTGAACTATTATGAATCCTTTATATTTTCATATAGGTCTTTCATGTTATTTACAATTTCATCAACTATAAGGAAAAAAATTGCAACATCCTCACCCTCCTTCATTTTTAATGACCCAAATTGCATTCTATAGACTTGTTGTTTGGCCCTTTTTTTATTTTCCAACACCTTCATAGTTGGTATTTAACTTTTCCAACATTTCTTTCATAGTCTTGCAATGCATAAATTTAACAAACTCTAATTCAGACAATCCATTGAGGATTGTGTTCATCGTTTTCAAGTTAAATGAGAATTCAATCTTGTTTTCTATATCAACTATTGTAGATGTCTCTTCAAAGCCATTTTCCACTACACCACAAACATTTGCAATGAGGGACATTAGATATGTCCTCATCCTCATTTTCCATAAGGTATAGTTTTTTCAATTGAAAAGATGAACTTTATTGGTAGAACATCCTTCTTGGTTGGCCATGTCTCAGGTTTAGATCTTCCTTTTAGTTGTTATACTAATGCTAAAGGAACCTGCTCTAATACCAATAATTGGAAACTAAGAAAATACTAAGCGGAGGAGGTGAATTAGTGTTTTAAAACATTTACCAATATTTAGCCAATTTTAATAATGAGAAGAGTTATTTAAATATTCAACAATTAACCATGAAGTCAATGCACAATAATACCATCAACATCACAAACATAAACAACACATAGAGACACCATGTATATGTGGAAACCCGTAAAGGGAGAAAAACACCAATCTTTTAATTTTGATGTGAATGCAAGCATCAACTTACTTTTACGTCATATTATGTAGCCATCAACCTACGTGAGGCTCAAACCTCTCTTTTCTTTGCAAGCACCCACTTGCTGGAAGCACCAACTCCCACTATTCACAAGCACCAACCCAATGATTTTTCAGGCACTTACCTGAAGGAGACTTCAATACTCTGATAAAAGATATCAAAAATTAACGTACTAGCTTACCTAGTCTTCTCTTTGTTGTACCTTTCAATTTCTAATCCTCTTTACTTTCCTTTCTACAACTAATTCTCATATAACAACCTTTTATCGCACAATTCTTTGTATGCTTCAAATTTTTTTTGTTTAACAAATTTTAACCCTCTTCGCTTATCAGTTCTCTTAATTGCACCCTTATATTGTTAATTTTATTAGAATTGGTGCCAAATTCTTTTATTGCAAATTGAAGTACCTACTTTTATATCTTCTATTACATATTTTTACATTCTCATACATTAGGGGTCAAAACTCTTCAAATTTTACCTATTGAGCTTCAGTGATATCTCTTCAAATTTAGGGAATGCAACACTAGATTCAAATCACTAAAATGAACCACCAAAATATCTATAACCACTAAATTTCATAACCACACCGAAAAATTCAAATTCCTTTGTTGAATTATATGATCACCAAAATGTTTCACCATGTGCTAATTTACCCAAGTGCTTGTGTTGTAGCACCTTTCACAAATAAAAAATCGTGGCCCTGACCATGCCTTTAATTCCTTGAGCACCAAAATAATAAACTCCATAATATTGGTCATGACACTTTTTTTTTTAATTCAGAAGCTAAACATGTCCGTTCGGGTTCGGGACTCCTTTCTCTTGCATATCATAACACTTTATGGACCCGAACAATCAAACAGGATCCCACGCTAGTTTGGGGGTTCAAGTTTTAGGATCCTTTCTACTGCACACTTTGGATATTCATCTGAATGCCCAAACATGAAAAGGCCATGTGTGCCCTATGTCTTATTTTAAGCTCACCGCCAATGGCCTAGAGGCCCAAACTGCCATTTTTCATAAAAAAATATTAGCACATAAAATTTCTCCAAAACACATCCCCATGGCATAAAGTCTAAAGCCTTGCCACATCATCATATTATCGTCATGTTGATGTCATATGGGCCATGTGACAGTTCTAGGATGTGCCACATGTCACTTGGAATTGGCCCACTTAGCCACCAAATCAACATGTCACCTACATGGCATGTGCCACATCACTTTGTTGACGTCACCTTGCCATGTCATCAAATTGTATGAAGGGAAGAGGTTTGGGTTCAGTCGAAAATTTATTTTTTCCTTTGTAAGTTTAGTTAGAGGCTAAATTCCCAAAGTACATTTGAAGGCTTGAATGGCCCGAAACTAGGATGGGTCCCACGCAAGTTCAAGATTTTGAGGGGCTAGGGCATTTTCTTTATGCACTTTTTGATATCCTCTTGAACTAGGTCCCATGTTGATCTGAGGTTCGGGGGTTTGGGACATTTTATCTTGAGCACTTCCAATTTTTCATGAATTGGCACTAGCTCAAATGGCCCGAATGACTTGGCCATGCCTATTTGAGGATTTGGGGCTCTATTAGCTTGAACTCGATCTTTTCTTTTACTAACTTCCAAAATTTAAAATGCATTTTCTTATAAATCTTTCGGATTTTTTCAAAGTTCCATATACTATTGGGAATGACCTTTTGAGTATTTGTATGAGTATTTGATTTGATCCATTGCACCCAATTTTTTTTCAAAGAAAACATAAAACACACATCAATGATAACCAAATGTGACTCTCTATTATGCCCCCTTTGAGATTGATACTTCTTGATATCAATGAATCCTCCGTTGACATCAATAGCAAGATGTTGCTCAACATTAGTAAGTCATAATATTATCTCATGGTATTGTAGCAAAATTGATTTAGAGGTTAAGGATATCGATGATAAAGTGGCATGAACATCCATAGCTAAGAATCTTGTTACATGTTTTTTCTTTTCTTTTTTCTTTTTTTAATGTATGTATGTTTAACTTATATATATATCTATATATATAAATATATATATATATATAGATATATAGATATATATATGTATATGTAATATGTATATGTATATGTATATGTATTATGTAGTATGTTTATGTATATGTATATGTATATGTATATGTATATGTATATGTATATGTATATGTATATGTATATGTATATGTATATATTATATATATATATTATATATATATATATATATATATATATATATATTATATATATATATTTGTCAAGTTGTCTCTATCCTCCAAAGATGACTACAGGCTAAACCTTTGACTTGACAAACTGTGTGAAACAAGGGCATCTAAGCATTTAAAATCACCTGGAGATCGCATCTGGCCTCGGCCACACTAGCCCTTAACATGACTCTATTTTTTCCCATGGAGTTTCAAACCGGTGACCTTCACATCATCGAGTGACTTAACAGTACACTCCATCACCTTCTATTCTATGGCCCACAGAAAATATTAATAATAATTTAAAATAAAGCTATAATTTATTTATTGACAATGTGAGATGTATACTAAGGTAAGTGTTTTGATGTCCACGATCTATGAAAAAACATATCTTCAATAATCTTACTCTTTAGTTTATGATCCCTCTAAGAAAAATTGGCATGGGCTAAATTGAAATTCAAGGGATAACATATTAAGAGATTATGAAATACGACTTAAACAAGATCTACTAAAAGAAAACATATCCAAAAGTCTTACTCTTTAATTTGTTATCCCTTAAAGAAAAAGGGTAATGTCCTAAACTCAAGGGATCACACATTAAAAAGGTAAAAAAAATTGTTGATAAACACATTTAATACAACAATTCATTAGAAAAAGGCACCCCTTTAGACCTAATAAAGTTTATCAAAATGCTTATTTCTCCTTGAGTGACCTACGGGTAAGTGGATAAGCTTTTAGTGGTAAATTTCTATCAATGATTAGGTGCAATCCAAAATCCATCGAAGTAATTAAACTCATTGCACCATTCCATTGACTTAGACATAGTGAATTATCCAATAATTTAACCTAGTGTACAAGAATCTCTTGCAACTAAATTTCTTATTTGCATTTGGTTCTTATGGATCACCATTCAATGGGGGGTCAATCATCCAAATGGGTTGATGGGTGTTCAAAAAATAAAAATAAAAAATGGTAGGAATGAGGGAGACTTATCCTTTTATGTGACTTTATCACCCTCTATTCCCTCTTAGTTTGTATATCAATCATGTATCTCATTGCAATTAAAAATGTGTTATTTGTAATATTTTGTTCACATTGAAAGGCCTTGGATAACTCCAACATCTAAGCCCTCTATCTATAATATTGTTTATAAATTTTGAAGTCCCTAAAAAACTATTTTATGGACAATACTTTGGTAACCTTTTGTGCTATTAATAAAAGGCATATTCTAGCTAACAGATGACATGGATTTTTTGCCCAGAATCCAACAATACAATTTGGAACAAGATTGTGATTTCCTGTTGTTTAAAATATAATTTTGAGTGCATAGATGAATTTCACACCCTGAAAAAAACCTAATTTACTAGGACTTTGTAAGTTAAACAACTTAAACTTATGATTCTTAAAATTCTTTATAGGATTTTCAACAAAATTGACCAGGAAAAAGTGCTCTGAAAAGAGCCATTTTGTTTATTAGTGATACTATGTGCTAATAAAATATTATTACTTGTTAAAAAAATGAGGCTTCAATCATATAACATAATCGTAATCCCCATAGAGGGTGCAAAGAAGGGATACCTCACCCAAAGTTGGGTGGGAGCCACAAGAAATAAAAAGGAAGGAAGGTTTCCCTCCATCTGGTACCCTGAATATAAGCCTATACACCACATGAATAGAGGAAAGAAACGGAACCTAAAGAATTTCTTAGTGTGGAAGATTTGGATTGTGTGAAGTTTGGGGATGATACCTTTAGCCTGGTGCTTGAGGAAGGTTGTCATTCATTATTGGAAGTAATGGGTAGAAAAAAGTGAATTGTGTTGAGAGGTGGTGAGAAGAGGATCAGGTTGTAAGACTTGAATGCCTCTGTATGCACATGTCCATTTAGTCATGGAGAGCAGAACATATTTAGTTGTCATACTGTCAAAATTTATTCATGGAACTATTGAGGCTTGGGGGTTTAGTTTTTCTCCTTAGCAAGATCTTCTTCAGGAAAAACTTTCTAGCAAAAGAATCATCTTACAAAGCCTCCAAAGATTGCAGGTTTGGGATTTTGGCCATACTAGTTTGGAATTATGTTTCAATATTAGATATTCTTATTAGTAGTTTAAGTTCTACATCTGGATTTTTGGGATTCTAGATTTTCATCCCCTCTTTAGGCTTGATTGTCTTAGGGGGGCTTGTTTTTCCTCTACACTAATTACACTCATCTCTCCCTATTTTCCATACTCTCTCCTTTTCTAGCGTCTCGCTTTGATTAGCTTGTTCTTCTCTTCCTCTTTGGGTTCACCCACTCAAATTCTTTTATCATATTTTGTATCATGTTTCTTCTCCATGTTTCTCCTCAACTCTCCCATCGTCCTATCCTATTCTCCCTCTCTTGCTTTTCTCTCTCAATCCTCCCTCAACTCTCCCTATTTTCTTTCTTCCTTTTCACGCTACTTGATCGAGAGGCCATCCTATATTTCCTCACCCCCTTATCATATCCCCTATATCATGGCTAGATGAAAAACTTTAGGACTATATCATAGTGGTAGGTGGGGATGACCTAGTTTCACACACCTTTATTATCTCAGTCCATCTTTTGCTCATTATACACAAGCCAAAGTAGTTGTAGAGCAACAATTGAATTCTACAAGGACATAATCCTTATAACCATCCAAATGACCATTTTTTATGTGGAGGTATAAGTCAATAAATCTAGATTCGTCCCTTATGGATATATGGAGTAAGAAATAGGAGACTGGATATTGGATGTTGGGAATTGTACTAGATCTAGAACAACATCCAACATGAAAACTATCAATTTCTACTAGCATATAAAATCCTTAATGGGAAAAATCCTCGGAGATGGGCTAGATACATAATAAGACTTAAACATATGCACAATAAAGCTACTTGATAAGGTGGAAAAACTTAATAGAAAGCTCACACTTATTATCCAAAACTTGATAAAAATGGAATTTTCCTCTTTTGAATCTAACAAAGAGCCATGACCATCATGTCCAAAGGGTTCCCCTATAGAATGAAGACCAACAAGACAAAACCATGTAGCAGCATTGTTCTTTGACAACATTTTTTATGTTTTTAAGTATAGTTTTAGCTTTCCATGCAATAAATATTTCTAATTTTTTTTTATTAAACTCTTAGGTAGAGAATTGTATGAATAATAAAAAAACTTTGAGCTTATGATATTGATCTAGTTTACAAAGTGGCAAACTAGTAGCGAAAAATATAAATGAATATCTATATTTTTGTAAGTAATACAATTGCTTTGGTATTACAAAAAAAATCATAAAGGTAAGATATATATTCATGATGAGATGAATAAGAATGCTTGAATTATTTTAGATCCCTTATTTCATTGAGAATCTCTCTATAGTGAAGTATAACTTAGATGATGTGATGTAATGTAATATAGGAAACACTAGCACATATCAACTTTACAAAATTAATGTGTGTGTTATATGAATCCTATTTATATTTATCAAATTATGTGTGTTTGTTGACCCTATACAGCTAATTTTTACAAATAGATTCACAATAAAACAAACAAAATAATCAATGGAAAACACATACATTGACACAAATATTTTATCCTAGAAACCCAAAATTTGGAAAACCAACAAGATTTTTTTTCAACATATTATCTTTCCAATGTTGCAATACAATATGTATATGTCATAACTTTAATAAACCTCCAATCCATTAATGTTGGATTAGAATACAACTATAGTTACTTTAATTGGACCTATAAAACCATGGGAAAAACCACTAAAAGTGAAAATCATGTGTTGAAAACCTTCAAAACAAATGCAAAAAATCACCCTATGACCCTGTGACCCCCCTTTATGCATGGTTCATATAAATCATGTAAAGAGTATAACACATACCTAACACTCTCCCACTTACTATTTTCTTTACACATTAGGGGGCATAGGAGTACATTATCCACAATCCAAGGAAGTTATTCTCATTGTTTCTCTACACGAATGAAACACATCAGTGCTCACAAATTTTGTTAATGCATATGCAACATGTAGGTTTTAACCCCGTAAAGAAATTACCTGCATACGAATTATGTAACACAAAAAATAAACAATGCGAGAGCATAACACACAAAACACATATACACAGAGATGAGAGCATAACACATAAAACATATATACACAGAGATTTTCTCTTGGATCCCAAAAACGAGACTACCAACTTGATTTTTCATTATGTTCTTTTCAATGTTACAATACATATTTATACATGCTGACGCATCCAATACCATGGACTGAAAACCATCGCATCCAAAACCATGGACCGAAAACCATCGTGTCCAAAACCAATTGCGAAAATCATGCACAAAACCATAGGTGGGTCCACCCAACCTAACATAGGGTCCAAAACCAAAATTTTCTATGGCCCTGCCCTGGACCCCATAGAGTGGGGTTACCTACATCCCTCAAACCCCCTGTGCCCCCCCGCTATGCAATCGGCGTAACAAAGGGGGGGATCTACCCCCCTTTAACCCTCTAATTAACTATGTTGGCTCGTCGTGGAAAGAATATAACACAACTCAACATTCTCCCACTTGTTTTTTTCTTTCCACAGGGGGCCACAAGAGAGATTAGTCATTTATCCAACCCTGCAATGCCCATTGTTTCTCTACACCAAGAGAACTTCTCAGAGCTCACAGATTTTGTCAATGCATCTGCAGTATTCTTCAAAGTGTCCACCTTTACCAATAACACCTTTTTTCTTCTATCATATCCCTCACAAAGTGATACTAAACATCAATGTGCTTTGTTTTTGAATGATTAGTAGGGTTCTTTGCCAAGAAAAATGCACTTTGGCTGTCACAGTCTATCCTTATAGCTCCTTGTACTAACCCCATACTTGAACACAATCTCTACAACCAAACTGCTTCCTTGCTTGCATGAGTGGCTACCATGTCTTCTACCTCTGTAATTGATAGTGCCACTACAAATTGTTTCTTACTCATCCAACCGACTGCACCTCCAAATAGGTTAAACACATACCCACTTGTAGATCTTCTCTGATCCAGATCTCCAGCCCAGTCTGCATCAACAAAGCCAAGAATATCCAACACTTTGCTTAATCTTGGTCTTCCTTGGTAGCACAAACCATAATCCCTAGTGCCACACAAATACCTAAAAACTCTCTTCACTGTTGTCCAATGCTCCTTTCCTGGTTTTGACATAAACATGCTCAATACTCCCACTGCATGTGAAATGTCTAGTCTAGAATAGACCATTGCATACATCAGGCTACCGACTACACTTGCATATGGAACACGGGACATGTCCTCTTCCTCTTCTTATGTCTTGGGATATTGTTCAATAGATAACTTTACACTTACAGGAATAGGGATCTTCATCAGTTTAATATCCTGCATAGTAAACCTCTGCAGTATTGTCTCGACATACTTCCTCTGGTTTAATCTGAGCTTCTTCTTTTCCTAGTCTCTTTTAATTTCCATGCCCAAAATATAGTTTGTAGCAAGAAGATCTTTCATGTTGAATTTGGAGGAAAATTGGGTCTTCAAATCCTAGATAATTTCTTTATCACTTCCAACCTGTAACATATCATCCACATATTTGACCAAACAAATAACACGGTCAGCAATTAATTTAAAATACACACAGTGATCTACTTTGCTTCTGGTGAAGCCAAGTTCCCATATAAATATATCAAATTTTTGATACCACATCCTTGGTGACTATTTTAACCCATACATAGACTTCTTTAACTTGCATACTAGTTATTTCTTACCCTTCACCACAAAGCCTTCAGGTTGCTTCATGTAGATTTCCTCTTCTCAATCCCCGTGAAGAAATGTTGTCTTCACATCCATCTGTTCTACCTCAAAATCAAAATCAGCAACAACAGATAAAAGTAATCTAATAGAAGTTACCTTGGAACCAGGAGAAAAAATATCACCAAAATCAATTCCCGGCACCTGGGAATAACCTTTTGCTACCAACCGAGCTTTGTATTTCTCCCCCTTTCCTTCTGAATTTGTCTTCTTCTTGAACACCCATTTGCTGCCAATGGGTTTCCTTCCAGTTGGCAACTCCACCAGATCCCAAGCCTCAATTTTGTGCAAATATGCCATTTCATCAACCATGGCCTCTTTCCAGAGGTTTCCATCCTCTGAATCTACTACTTCCTTCACAATTCTGGGATCATCATCAATAATAGATAAAGCAAAATTTGAACAAAAAGTAGATGGACAATACCTTTTTGGCTGCCTTCTTTCTCAATCTGATCTTCTCACACCCAGAGTTTGTGGCTCTTCATCTTCTGATTCCTCCTCTGCTGTAGAGTTTGATTCTTCCTCCTTTAGCTCAAACTCTATCTTCTCAGGTTCCTTTGGTTGGACTTCATGTTTAATAACATCTTTCACCTCTCTAAACACACATCTCAGCTGTACACAACCTTCCTTATTACTAGGTTCCAAATCTTATAACCCTTTAAACCATCCTTATACTGAATAAATATGCACTTTTTAGATTTACTATCCAACATTGTTCTTTTCTCCTTTGGAACATGTACATATGCATCACATCCAAATACCCTCAGATGTGAAAGAGTGGGTTTCTTACTAGTCCATACCTCTTATGGAGTCTTATCCTCCAATGTTGATGAAGGTGACCTGTTGACCAAGTAACATGTAATCTCCACCACCTCTACCCAAAATTCAAGCGATAACCTAGCACCATTGAGCATGATTCTTGCCCTTTCCATCAATGAATTTTTCATTCTTTCTGTAACTCCATTTTGTTGAGGTGTATATGGAGTAGTCTTCTATCGTGCTATACCACACTTCATACAGAATTCTTCAAATTCCTTACTACAAAACTCTCCCCTGTTATCTATCCTCAGCACCTTTATCTTCTTCTCTATCTGGTTTTCCACCAGAGCCTTAAATTCTTTAAACCTGTAAAAGAATTCAGATTTCTTCTTAAGGAAATATATCCATGCATTCCTTGAGAAGTCATCAATAAATGATACATAGTACATAGAATCACCCAGTGATGGAACCTTCACAGGTCCAACACATCACTGTGCACAAGCTCTAATATATGTTTCGCCCTCTTACCACCAGAGGGGAAACTCACCCGGATCTGCTTTCCATATACACAATTTTCACAGAAATCAAAATCCAGAGAGCTATTACTCATACCTTTACCATACCTTTACCATGAAGTATTCGAAGGCCCTTCTCTCCAATATGTCCAAGCCTTTGATGCCACAACATGGTCTTCTCTCCAGAGACCACTAGATTTTCCACTCCACTTTCAAGAACCACAGAACTGTTGCACCCATCAAGAACCATGCTTCCTTGTAGCTTGTACAGAGTTCTAATCTGAACTCCTTGCATCAATACCAGTGATCCCCGAACCATCTTGTAGGTATCCTTCTTAAACACTGTTTTTACACCTGAATCATCCAACTTGCTTACAGAAATCATATTTCTGGCCAATGCAAGAATATTCATAACACCTAGAAGTGTTCTAACCCTTCCACCTTGCAACTTCAACTTTACTTTTCCGCGACCAGCAATTCTAGACTTCCTATCATCCCCTAAGAAGACATCACCACCATTGTATTTCTCGTACTCGTAGAACCACTCTCTATGGGGAGGGAAGTGAAAGGATGCACCTGAGTCAATCAACTATGCCTCATGATCTACATGTGTACTTGAAGAAGCCAAGTACACATCCCCACCTTTCATCTGAGGTGGTTTTCGCCTCTGTAGAAGGAGCATCATCAGATTCCTTTCCTTATCAGGAGCTTAGATTACAGTCCCTTTTGTAGTACCTTCCTTTCCCACATTTCCAGCACACCACCTTTATAGGTTTTCCTGGAGATTTAGATCTCCCTCTAGATTTAGATCTCCCACTCGATGACTTCTTTTTGTTTCTATTATGGGACCATCCTCATACAGACAAGGCATCACCATTCTGGCTCTCCATATTTTTCCATCTCATCTCCTCCATCAGCAAGGATGAGACTATTTCATCAAGCTGCAAGATAGTTGCATTGCTACCTATTGCAATAACCAGACTATCCCACGAATCTGGTAGAGAACACAACAAACTGACGCACTTATCTTCATCTGAAATTTTAATATCAACAGATGCTAACTGACTTACCACAGTATTAAGTGTGTTCAGATGCTCTGTCACTGAGTCTCCATATTTCATCCTCAGGTTATACAGATTTTTCTGTAGGAACAGTTTATTCACCAAAGACTTAGATTGGTACAAATTCCCTAACTTGTCCCACAAAGCCTTCACCATAGCTTCCCCTGATACATTCAGCAATATTGAATCTAAGACACACAATCATATTGTACTCTTTACCTTCTGATCCAACTTCTTCCATTCTTCATTAGACACTCCCGTTGGTTTAGTACTCGGATCTACCGTGATCTACTGATCTTTATCCACCAACAGATCCTCCATCTTGAGTTTCAACAACTCAGAACTCTGACCATTAAATTTCTCGATCTCTATCTTTCCACTACTCGCCATCTTCTTTCACCATGAGAATCGATCTCGCAAGTCTCCCACTGTACAAGGTCTACCACAGGCCTGAGTGAAACCCCTCAGCAGCAAAGGCATCCCTTTGAAGTTAAAACAACTCTGATACAAAATGTAGGTTTTAACCCCATACAGAAATTACCTGCATATGAATTTTATAACGCAGAAAATAAACAATGCGAGAGCATAACACATAAAACACATATACACAGATATTTCCCCTGGATCCCAAAACCAGGACTACCAGCTTGAGTTTTCATTATGTTCCTTTCAATGTTACAATACATATTTATACATGCCAAAGCATCCATACCATGGACCGAAAACCATCGCGTCCAAAACCATGAACCGAAGACCATCGTGTCCAAAACCATGTGTGAAAATCATGCACAAAACCATAGGTGGGTCCTCCGAACCTAACATTGGGTCCAAAACCAAAATTTTCTAGGGCATTTCCCCAGACCCCATAGAGTGGGGTTACCTACACCCCTCAAACCCCCTGTGACCCCCCTACTATGCAATCGGCACAACAAAGGGGGGGCTCCACGCCCCCTCTAACCCCCCGGTTAACTATGTGGGCAAGTCGTGGAAAGAATATAACACAACCCAACACAACATTCTTCAAGTATCCACCTTTACCAACAAAACCTTCTTATATTCAATCATATCCCTCAAAAAACGATATTGAACTTCAATATGCTTTGTCTTTAAATGATAAGTAGGGTTCTTTGCCAAGAAAATTGTGCTTTGGTTGTCACAATATATCCTTATATCTTGTTATACCAACCCCATACTTGAACACAATCTATGTAACCAAATTGCTTCCTTTCTTGCATAAGTGGCTAGCATGTATTCATCTTTTCTAGTTGAAATTGCCACTACAAACTTCCTCTTGCTCAAAATATTGATTACTCCTTGAAATAGGTTAAACAAATACCCACTTGCAGATCTTTTATTATCCATATCTCCAACCCAGTATACATCAATTAAGTTGTGTATGTCCAACAATCTAATATGGATTCCTTTTCTTCCTTAATAGAATAATCCATAGTCAGTAGTTCCACAGAAATACTTGAAAATCCTCTTTATTGTTGTCCAATGCTCCTTCCTTGGTTTCTGCATATGCCTACTTAATACTCCCACTGCATGTGCAATGTCTAGTCTTGTACAAAGAATTAAGTACATAAAAATTCTAACTGCACTCGCATATGAAACATGGGACGTGTCATCTTCCTCTTCCCATGTCTTGGGACACTAATCTACAAATAATATTACACCTATAGAAATAGGTACCTTCACTAGGTTACTTTCCTACCTCTGCAATATTTTCTTGACATAATTACTTTGATTAACCAAAGTTTCCTCTTTTCTTAATCTATTTTAATTTCCACGCCCAAAATGAAATTTGCAGCTTCAATATCCTTCATGTGAAACTTAGAGGATAATTGAGTTTTCACATCTAGGATGATTTCCTTGTTATTTCCAATCAGGAACATATCATCCACATACAAGACCAAATAAATACACATAACGGTCTTCTTTTCTCCTTGTGAATCCAAGTCCCTTTGTATATGTATCAAAATTTTTATACCACGTCCTTGGTGATTTCTTCAGCCCATACGAGGACTTTTTTAGCCTACATAACAACTCTTTCTAACCATTCACTGAAAATCCTTCTGGTTGCTTCATGTAGATCTCGTCTTCCAAATCCCCATGTAGGAATGTTGTCTTCATGTCCATCTATTTTACCTCAAAATAATAAGTAGTAGAAACTAATAAATTAAATTTAATGGAAGCTAACTTTGCAACTGGAGAAAAAATATCAATTTAATTCTCTACACCTAGTAATGACCTTTTGCTACTAATCGATCTTTGTATTTCTCCACTTTTCCTTCTACATTGAACTTATTTTTAAACACTCATTTGTTGCATATGGGTTTTCTTCCAACCGACAAGTTCACTAGATCCCAAGCCTCATTTTTTACCAAAGATGTCATTTCTTCAACCATGGAATTTTTCTAGAGTTTCTTGTCCTTTGAATCCATTTCCTCCCTAACAGTTCAAGGATCATCATCAGTAATAAACAAAGAAAAAATTGAATCAAAATTAGGTGGAGTATACCTTTATGGCTTCCTTCTTTCTCGAATCAATATCTTGAAAACTGGAGTATGTGGTCCCTCTTCTTCTTATTCATGTTATTTTGTAGAGTTGGATTCATCATCACCAGGTTCAATTTCTATCTTTTATAGTTCTTTATCCCTTGGTAGTACTTCCTTTTTTATAACATCTTTTCACTTTTGTAAATTTCACATCTTGATTGTACACAACATTATTTGTTTCTAGGTTTAAAATCTTGAAACCTTTTAAACCATATTTATCACCAATGAATATGCACCTTTTAGATTTGATATCCAACTTAGTTTTGTTTTCCTTTACAACGTGTACATATGCATCATAGCCAAATCCCCTGAGATGTATGAGAGATACTTTCTTACCAGTGAATACTTCACGTGGAATCTTATCATCCAAAGTTGATCAGGACGATCTAATTATTGAGTAACATACAATATCCATTTCCTCTGCCCATTATTATTGTCCTAACCAAACACCATTGAGCATGTTCATTTATTTTTCCATCATTTTCCTATTCATCTTTGTTACAACTCATTGTATTGAGGTATGCGATATTGTTCTATCATGATATACCACACTTGTAATAGCCCTGGTGAAAATTTCATGTAAATAAAAGTTAATAAAGGTAAAATAATAACCACGGTGATGGGACACTTATTCCAAGTTCAATGTTGGGTAAAACATCCTAGTGTGGGCGTTCATTTGGATTATTATGGCTACGGAAATTGGAAAAAGGCAATGGCAAAGGCTTTGGAAAGGTATGAGGCATTAATTCGCATTTTATTTATGAAAATAATGGAAATTAGGAGAAAAGGAAGGTGAAAGGTCACAGGTTGCATGTGAGGAGGAAAATGAAGGAAAATAATGGAAAATTGAAGAAAAAAGAGACCTTGTTAATAAAAAGCATTTTGAGGATCAATTAGTACCTTTTGTCATTGCAACCCTTTGTTAGTTCAGTTTCCGAGCTCTCTCTCTATTCTCTCTCTCTCACTCTTTGACACTTGAGCATTCTTGGAACACTCTAGAATTGTATCAAGGAAATCAAAGGAAGGACAAAGAAGAAAAAGGCAAGTAAAGATCAAGCAAGGAAGAGAAGTATCAAGCAGCTACAACGGGATTAATTGCAGGTATCGATTTGCATGTGTGATTTCTTTGCCTGTTTTTGCATGCATGGTTATGCATGTGTGTT
This sequence comes from Pinus taeda, assembly GCA_000404065.3. Taxonomy (NCBI): domain Eukaryota; kingdom Viridiplantae; phylum Streptophyta; class Pinopsida; order Pinales; family Pinaceae; genus Pinus; species Pinus taeda. The sequence goes on from APFE031248718.1 coordinate 71,373, forward strand.
CTTAGCTCTCTTATTGTCTTGGACATGGGTTTTTCTAGCTGTGACAATGTTCTTCAGCGTTGATTTTCCTTTTTTAGATTACCATGGTGTGATGTGGTTCTCGTTTTTTGGTTGAAATGGATCAT
>APFE031248726.1:0-16818 GCA_000404065.3 Pinus taeda
CAACTGTTCAAAGCCTAAAACTAGACTGAAGCAGCTTTTATTTACTCCTACAATTGCATAGCAAAAGTAGTTTGAATGGATAGCTGGCTAACTTTAGGCTCCACCTATAGCTTTAAAAATAAACAGCAGTAACGAACAATTATTCAGTTCCCCAGTGGAGTCGCCAATGATGTTATCACTTAGGTTGTTCCCAAAGTTGTAGGAAAGGGAATACGACCGTGGTAACCACAAACCAATCTTTTAAACATAGATTCTAGCCAATTTGTATCCAAAGAGGGCTCTCTCTTTATAATTTAACTTTGTTTTGATGTCTATTAGCCTAGTTATGAAGTACAAGGGTTTTGTTTTGAGTTTGGTTGGAAGGAGGGGGACTCAATAGTATAGTGAGGAAAAACTAAAACATTTCAGTCCATTGGGCATGATGGAGTCAAAGAGAGATGGCTTCCTGGGTTAGGTTTCTTACCAGAGGATTTATCACAGAGTAAGGTACTCTAATATGGAACAATTTAAAGGCTGGAATCAGATGGAATGGAGTCAATGGGTGAAGGGAAATTAAGAATCTTTCATCATGTTAACAGAGGGAAAATGGATGACTACCGCTAAGGAGCAATTAAGAATTCCTTAGCTAATATTCAGGATGTAAGAACCAGGGGAAACAAGAGCAGTTAAGAATTTGTTCTTATGCTAATTCTGAAGAAAACATTAATAATAACAGAGACTGAACACAGAGTGCAAACAAGCAAATTCTGAGTTATTCTTTTTCTCTATTATTTAGATCATGAAACATATTCTTTTTCTCTATTATTTAGATCATGAAACATATATGATATAGTAAACACAGAAACTGTAAAACACAAGTTAGAAGGGACTTATTGATCCATAAAAATGATTCAAGAATTCTGTAACACGGTCCTTAGCATCAATTCTTCATCCAGTGAGCTCGACAAAATGGTTCCAACAGTCTTTTTATTTCCAAAATTATTCAGTATTATAGTCAAAACTACGAACATTCACCAGCAACCAACCAACCAACCCAAAATACTTCGTCTGGGGGGTATTTATACAAAGATGTCAAGATATTATACAAAATATCTGATAGAAATAATATCCGCTAACAATTTAATTCTTCTTTTACATATATAGAGACAGACTGTCTCGAAAACAAGGAGACAATAAATAGATACAATAAATTCATGATGCGCTGGTTGATCCGTCTTTATGAGATGTACTGGAGGTAGGTGCTGCAAGTCAGTTCCCAACTTTCTTCTACTAATCCTCTGTGCTAGTTGTTCTGCCTTGGCTAGATTTTCTTTAACTTTGTTGTGATGCGCTTTGAACCACGTGAATGTGATTCATTCCTTTTTTATGCATTATAGTAAATGGTCCAAAATTTTGCATTGACCAAAGATAATTTACAGGATATCTAACATGCTTTGCCACCATTTTGGTCCTGGTAATTTATGTCTCTGCATCTTCCTTAGAGTTTCGTCGGTTTCTATGTACCTAAAGAAATTAGGTGGGATGGTGAACAAATGTTTTACCTCATGCTCTATGTAGAATAGATTTTCCAAGCTGTCATAAAGGGACTGGCCAGATGGCAGTGCCTTCTCTCCTGAAGTGCTTGAATATGCATTAGTTTGATTAGCAACATATGTATTTGAACATAGTCCTTGTGCTTCATCAAATGATCATTACTTCCCAAAGGAATTGGCAAACCTTTTTGATGCAGGACTGTAAATTTCTCTATGAAAGAATCAATTTATACCTGCATGTCCTCGCGTCTTCTGTCCAAATTTTGCATTAGAGTTCTCATGGTTAGAACTCTCTTGATGTCCAGAATGGTGCTTGTTCTATCTCTAATATCTAGTGCTTGCAGTTCTTCACTGGTCTTGTTATTCAAAAAATGTATTAGCCTGTTAGCTTGCTCAGGCATCTATCCCAATAATGTTCTTGTTTTCTGAATTTCCACTTGGGCAACTCCTATCAAATCAATTTGTTCATAAATGGTTTGAATAGACCTCCATATATCACTAAGGGATTGAATGATGTTGTTCCACAAAATTCCTCTGATTTCTACTAGAGGCTTATCCAGAGAGAGATCTTTCTCTAAGGCCCTTACCTTGTTCTCCAATGTTTTGATCTCCCTTGTTTTCTCTGCCACAATCATCTTGGATTTATCATAGCTCTGTTCAACCTTTGCCAATTTTTCTTTGACTTGCTTCAGCTCTGATACTTGGAGTTTCAAATCCTCCATGGCTTTTATTAATTGCTCTGTAGTCATAGCTGTACTGCTGCCTGGTGCTATTGTTGTTGTTGGGGTACCTGTGGTGACTTCTGTTGTTGATGCCGGGAAAGTGGGAGGCACTACTGTTGTAATTGTAGGAGGGGTAGTTGTGACTATTGGAGCTATTTCAGGTGGCTGGGAGGTCGACTCTCCCTGCTTTTCTTGTAATGCTTTCTCCAATGCCTGCTCCGTCTCACTTAACCTTTCATTCATTCTCATAAGCAGGTCCATCATGTCCTCCTCTGACTTCTATTGTACAACTTCTGTGGTTTGTGGATGCATAGTAGAAGGCAGCTTTAATTGTTTCATGAGGGTAGCAATGTCCTCTTCCTTCTTCTTCATCAATGCCTTTATGCCTTTGGCGTCTTTGGGATCATGTCCCAGTTCAATAATAATGTCTTCCAAGGATTTGATCCTGTTGTCCTTGGCTAGAGAGGAAGCCTTCTCCAAATCTAGTCGAGTAGAGGTGTCGTTCAATGAGTTTTGCAATTTATGCACCAACATTTCCTTATCTGCAAATGTGGAGTAAACCATCTCTCCAGTTTGCTTATGCAACTCAATCTGGATCATTGGATGAATGTCTTGGGCAAGGACCTCCAGATGTGTCCTGATGTAGTTAGCTACTGACTGTGGCTATTACACTTTAGGCTTAAAGTGGCTCAAGATTATTTTAACTTCTTTAATGTCATATGCAGACATTAACCTTTGTTGGTTTCTGGGAGCCATCTTGAGAAATTGATTATAAAGTTGCAGCCTCAGTGGTTCATTCTGGGCCTTTATCTCCGTGAATGTTCTTTTGATATCAGAACCTTGCTTGCTTCGCAGCCTAGTGGATGAAACTTCCACACTATGCTGCCTACATAGGTCCTACCTGTGAGAGATGGTGGATGTTTCTATTATTGGGGATGTCTCCTGGCTAACCATCTCTTCCCCCCTTAGACTGCCTGCGGTTTCCTCAATAAATTCATCTTCTGATAGTGGGTTTATTCTTTGCCTTTTTGACCTTGGTTGCTCTGCTGGTCCACTCATAGGTGTGCCTTCTTCTTTGTCTCTTTTCTTGCCCTTCTCCTCATCTAAAGGAGTCTGTAGTGCAGGAATTTCTAATGCCTTGGTTTGGGCTGGAGGAATTTGCCCTTGTTGTTCTGTCATTTCAGGATGTTCTGTGTCTATCACTTCCTTTCCCTTTGATGTCCCTATAGTTGGTGTAGTGCTTTCTTGTGTAGGCTGCTGAGAAGTTTCAGCAGGGGATGTGCCAACTCCTGTTTGCTAAGGCAGCTTGAGAAATACCTGTCCAAAAGAGTCCAGATCAAGGGTCTTTTCAAGATCTTTCATAGCTTGTTCCATCACTTTTTGCTGAGTAAGTTCTTCTATTAATGTACCATCTACCCACTCATCCTGATTAGAAAATTGCTCTATTTGAGGGATCTTAGAATGTTTATAGGCTGATAGCCTATTTTTTACTTTTTTGTCACTTATAAAGCCATTTGGATCATATGGTACCCACCAAAAACTTTTCTTCAATTTAAGTTCTTCCCCCAATATCTTATCAGCATCTTCCCATGCTTCCCTCTTGTTAATGATAAAAGGGCCTAACTGGTTTCTTATTCTTAGCTGGGCCTTTTTCTTTGCACTGCAAAAGTGAGTTAAATATGCATTGATAAGTTGCCTGAAATACTCCAGTGCAAACAGTCTCATAGCCACATATTTGGGCAGTTTATAAGGGCACAAATCATAGCCATATATTCTGATTTCGGTGTGATTCTGGTAGAAGTACCAGTCACCTATTATGTAGTTTTTGGAGAGCTGTAAAATCTTCTGCATATCACCAGAGAGTCTAGGAGGAGGAGTTCTCATCAGTAGAGAGGAGACTGGATGTATGAACAAGTCAATGAATTCGCAATAGGTATAAGGGGAGTCACGGACATTGTGGAAGGCTGAGGTCCAAAAAATCACAGACCTCCTCTCTCCTTTAGCATCCAATTTTTTGATGGGAAACTGAAAACTATCTGTCTGATAGTATAGAAACAGATGATATATATATAATATGTATACTTGAAGACTCCTTCTCTGCCTAGACTCATGAATTGGTCATGGATCTTGTTGGCAATCAAAGTAGCAAAGTCATATTTGACAGCAGGGGATTGTCCTATAGTAAACATGGACAACAAAACTAATGTCGTCTCATCAACATATTCACTTGTCTTAAATCCCAGGATGTAGGATATCATATCAATAATTAATTGTCTAGATTCATTGAACCAGACATGCACATAGGGAGGTGGGACTTTGGGTTGGCAATCTGGTCTCATAAACGTTTGAGCAATACGAGTTATCTCTGAATTGGGTAGTTTAGGGCCCTGATGAAGTAAGAATCCCATAGAAAGAGGAGCCAGAGGCTAAGTGGGTTTGAAGTGTAGCATCTCATTGATGGACTCAGGACTTATATAAAAGAGGACAATTTTAGATGGAGTCATAACTGCTCTCTGGGTAGGTTCATAATTTGCACAGCATAGGCGGATAATATCAGGGAAAACATTAACTGAGGGGAGGTAGTACATGGGCAGGTTGGATTCCCATATTCCATAGAGATCAGAGTTACTTTGGTGACTATTCCTAATTTCAAAAAATGCCTAGAGGTGGTTTTAGTCACTAGTTAAGTCTTGGATCTGAAAATCTCTGTCAGCCAAGGGTAACCACTCCAGGTCTTTATGTGGCACATTGAGGGGAGCAATGTTCAGGGCCACCGGAGCTTCCATGTTTGTTTACTGTTTTCAACTAGAGGTCGGGTTATGTAGAGAAAATGGGCAAATGAGTAGTTCTTGATGTCTTGGTATGGCAATTGTGGATTGCTTTAGCTTGAATTTGGCTCCTATAGGTATAATTTATAGAGGAAAACCAAAAATACAGGTTCGGGAGGTGGGATGGGGTAAATACCTGCATTTTGGAGGCAAACCAGTGCTTGACAAACTGATCGACGAGCTGGAGAGAAGGACACTGGAGCTTTTGGCCGGGTGGCGGACTGGATGTGCTTCACACTCAATTGGACGTAATTTGCATGTAGCAGGCTTCACAGTAACAATGGTGAAAATGGCACTTTCCCGTGGTTTTCAAAAAAATTGGCTTTCGCGAGTTTGGTCAGATGACGTCATCGTGACAGAACATTTTGTCGCGTAGTGGAGGGTACGAAAGGGTGACTTGGCGATGATGTGGCGATGACATCAGCGGGCCGAGTTAGCAGGAGGGTAGTAACTAGTATCAGCCTACACCACTTATGGGCCAGAGTGGTTTGGGGCGGAGGGGCAGCGAGCACCGCGGGAAGGCACCGTGTGTCCTCTGTACGGCAGTAATACCATCAACTCCCCAGGTGGTAAGCATCGACGACGGAGGGGCTTGCGATACGATAGTGGGTTGTCCGATGAGCGAGCACTAATCGAACGGTTGGCGCTCTTTGGAGGCGATGGAGGATTACGGCGCGGGGCCCATACGACATATTTAAAGTCTTATATCACATCGGGGTTATTTACCATTGTTTTATATGGTTACATGATTTGGTTATTAGGTTTTTTAACTAACGTGAGGTTAATTAACTCCTTATGAGCATAGCGGAGGGTTCTTAATGTATTTGAGATAAATCATTAATTCCTGATGAACAACGTTATGATTTATAATAAAATCGGGGTTATTATTTATTTATATAATACGGGGGAAGGTGAATTTATAAGGGATTTATATAATAAAGTTATTGGTTAATATGCATATGATGTAAAAATAAGCGCTAAGTCTAATATTAAGAATCTCAGGCTAAGGGGATGAAAAGGGTTTTACACCAGAAATGTGGCTTTGTGTCTAAAGCAAGAATGTTATTTTACTCAGGCTTTTTCATGAAATAGAGTGATTTAGGAGTATTGAGCAGATCTCAATATCCTTGGGGGGAGCTTAGTAAGTGATTTTGGGAGAAGTGTGAAGGGAAGTTAGTCATGCCTCACTTGATTTGTAACCAAACAACTGCCATGGTACTTATGATAACAATAAGATGAACATCTTTGAGAAACAAAATTAACCATAAGCATGCTTCTGCAACACCAAAACTGCCTACCCAGCTTATTGTACCTAACATTTTTTCTTCTTTTTCTATGGGTGGACTTGAATTAGCAGACCCTTTCAATCTTCTTTTCTTTTCATTGCAATCCTATTTAATCTACCCTTATAAAATCCAAGGGCTCAGGTTTAACAATTGAGCTCCTTTGCTTCTCTATCTATTTATCTACCTCCCAAGATTGAACAGTTTGGACAAGTATTATTTCTCTATCTCTAGGACAAGTAAATTCAAACATGAACTAGCCAAGATTGAATTGTTTGGCCATTCATCTATTGCAGTATAAAGTTTAACAAACCGTACATGAAACTTTATTTACAAGAAGTGAAGTGGTAGTGGCATTTGGACTTGCACACTTTCCTGGTCTTTTTTTATTAGGGTTCATTTCTTTCATTTTCTCAACCATTTCATTATGTTTTCCCTTTGGTTTTTATTTTAGGGCATACCCTCTTTTCATTTTTAATTTTTTTATCTTTTCAGAATATGGAAAACCTTTGCAGCAGGAAAAGGATGAACATATTAGGGATTTTAACCAGTCAATCATGAAATATGACACCTATTGGTATAGGAGCATAATAGCATCTACTTGTGCTTGCAAATATTTGACTTGAGTTTGCAACTTCCTTATATCAACTTGCAGCCACTTGTTCCTTCTATACATATGCTTTAGCATCTTCTATAGTGGTAGAATTATCTTTGTCTTTTCCAAGACGTTTCTACAATTTCCTCGTCGAAATCTAGTTGCTCCAACACCTGCTTCTTCATTTCTTCAACTTCCAATTTGGCCTCTATCAACTCTTCTCTAGCCTCCCTTAATTGTTCTTGTAAAACTTCTTCTTGGCTTTTCTCATGAATTTTTGTTTGTGTTATAGCCACAACACTTCAGGAGTTGCTTGTGAGTTGCTTCCTCTTTACTTGCAAATCAATTTTAGAACACCTAGACCACATCTAGACTCATTTTGACACACAAACCCTGATCTATGATAACACTTGTGAACTTTTTTTATATGAACAGATGGTATAAAGGGAAAGGGAGAGGTAAAAGTGAATAAAAGGAGTGTAGGACATGTGAATCAAGAGGCATAATGACTCGATATATTTGGCATCACTAACAGTCATTTACAAATAAACCGTTATACAGAAACAATCTTTCGTAGTGAGACAAGTGCTAGGATGGACCGTTTTGCTACAGAACTGTCAGGGACTTTCGTAGCGAATTTTGGGTTTGTTGAACTGGAGTTGCTGCGAAAGTTTGTAAAATTGTTGGAAAACTTAATTATGAAATGATGACCTCAAAACTAATGGAATCATGACCTTTATTGTTTTATGATGACCCTACCAAACACTAAATGTATCATATGAAAAATTTTAAATGAACCTAAAAAACAACCATATCTAAAATGATTAATCAAACTGAAAATTATTTCTAGGGGTTATCATGGATAACACCTCCAACAAGTCTTTCTATGATTTTTAAACAATCATCTTCAATATTGCAACTTCAACCTTCGAGGTCCAATACTACAAGTTGTACTACTACTTCGACCCTACAATTTTGGCCTTGCAAATTTTATGGAAACCCTAATCCAGCCTCCTCCTAAGACCTACCTAGAGAAAGACGTCTCTCCCAAGGTCAACTAGGTCAAGGTAGGTCTTTCTTCTTTCTAACTACAAGATTATGTACTTCATCCTATTACAACTTAGACCTGTGACTTTGGCCTCCTTTTGCAGCACCAGAAACCCTAAAACTTTGCACATGTGAGAGAGAGAGAGCCCAAAAACAAGATATTTTGTCCTTCTTTCTCCTCCTAGACCTTTGCTCTTCTTCTTCATGCTTCCCATCTACATATCGAACTCTTTCTTGATAGATCAAACTTCTTGAGTGAGTGTGCTAAATGAGCTCAATCTTCTCATTTATATAGGCTTCTCAAGGGGTCGAATTTCCTCCTTTAGGCCGACTTGTAACTATTAGGGCCAACTTGTACTTTTGGAGCTTCCAGAACTTTATAGACTCAAAAATAATCCTCTTTTACAATTATATTTTGCCCAAAAGGGTCTTATTTACATGATGTTGACTTTTTTGACCAGTGACGATATATCTTAAGCCTAACAAAACCTAGAAGCACGAATAACATGATTTTATCTAGAAGACCATCAATAATGAGCATGAAACCCATGCTTTATAATAACAACTTTTTTTTTCTTCTCTTGTTTGTTACATAGGATACGCATTGAAATTATTACAACAACAATTATGAAGACCGAAACTAGTTACATTTTCAACAATACCCATGCACATTGTGATTTAGAGCCATTGATATAATAAGGAACCATAGTGAATACCCAAACACATAGACAATATCTTCGGCTTTATGGCATTCCTACTTTGAACAAAGGAATTCCTATTTTCTCGTTTTGTCTAACAATATCATTAATATAAACCTTGTATCCACTTTTGGTATAGCATTATTAAGGTCATGTTTCTTTAATCATCCTTACTAATCTCACCACTAATGATTACCCTCCTCAAACTTGAACCCTTCTAGTTTGAACACACATCAGTCCTTCAAAATGGTTACACAACACTACCTACCCATATCTTGTCATGCACGGCTAGTTTGAATCTCCTAGATATGATGAAGCCCACTAATGACCCTCTCCTACATTATCCTACTTAGCCACCCATATCAACCAAGATACCTTGTAATATTCCACAAATGAATGGTTGACTAGGCAAAGATCATGTGAATCATCGTAACATTTCATCTATGCTGTTCATCTAATAACATCACCAATGATACTATACATATTACATTTTTCCATTGAACCCACATTGATCCATCAACCAAATGGTATAGCAATGAAGTAATAGAGTCCTATGACACTTTTACATCCATATTCAACGCATTCTTATCCTTATTCCAACTAATATTATGTCATGATACAAGATTGGAAATTCTTACCAACTTTCACCAAACCACATCCACTCATATCATAAATCATATCCATGAATAATTTTTATGAGATAACTAGTGCAAGATAGAAAACAAAGAAAAAATCGTCTTGGATTTTTGAATTTCCTCTTATTCCTAATCACCAAACATGTGGTCATCACCATGCCTCAAACATAATATGATGTCATTCTCAAAGCAAAACACTTTGACCTAATATATACCTAGTCAAAACATTTATACACTACCATCCTTGATACCCACCACCTCCATCCTTTTAAATAATACACTCTCAACACATCTCATGTGGAAAAAATATTATTTGGTCTATGGATCACATTTTTAACCCATACAGTACATGAACCCTTGTAGAACTAGTTGTTATGGTGACCACTATGATGGAGCTATCAGCTCCCAAAATGGATCTAGTACTTCAAACTCTCAACCAACATATAGGCAGTAGAAAATGCCTTAACCCACCCATAAAAACCCACATTATAGATCAAACCCATTGCACTCAAGCCCCACCATGCCCCCCTTAGGAATTCATTTTTTGCAACCCATGCATATCCCTTCATGCAATAGTAAAAATTATAAGTAGAGTGCTTCTTCATATTATAATTCACATAATTCATAGGCCCTTCTATAATCCAATACTCATTACCAATTCCTTGGTCCTTCACCAAGTATCATGGCCCCACAATAATCCATACAACAAGCTAATGTCAACTTTTTGCAACCTTCCCTTACTCAACAAACACAAGCATTTAACTCTCGGATTGTAAATAAACATGTACATATAAAACTTAGGCTAGTTAGTTGAGGACTACTTTTGGGCACCAATGTGTAGATTTTCATATGTGTTTATATGTTTTGGGGCTGGTGTGCCTGTATGCATATGTGTTTATATGTTTTGGGTTCACTGTGCCCATGTGCATATGTTTTTATATGTTTTGGGTCCAAAGAGCCTAGTTTCATAAATATGAAATTTCATGTGCACTAATAAAATATGTTGCTATTGCCTACCAAGTTAGTCAAAAAGAGTACGGGGAGCTAAGATTCCATGATTATTAAAAAGGGGGATTTGTATGGCTTATAGATATTAAATTGCACATGTTTTTAACTTAATTCAATCAAGTGACTTTCATAGGTGTCATGTGTGAAGAGAGTGACGTGCACATAAGAGTGAGGATGTTGGTGCTATGGAACATACACAATATATAGGATTTGACTAGGGGAAAGAGACTTCACACCTTGGATGGGAAATAGGGGAGCACCCTATGATAGGGTGACAAATTCCCCAACGAGAGGACACAAAGGGTACTTGGAGACCTTAGAGGGTAGTAAGAACTACTGGAATCCATGAAGATCTAAGATATACCTAGTTGGTCAATTTCCTTGTAGGTAGTGGCACATCTAAAGGGACTGCAAGTGCAGAGAAGGGGATGCACTTCTTGGCGTGGGGCTAATGGGGGATGTGAGTTTATTGGTTGGAGGCTACTAGGGTTTAGTACCTTAGCCCTATTCATAATTGGTGCTTGGAATGTACCAGGTTTAGGTCAGTTGTCGTCCAATGGAGCCAAAGCCCAAATTAGGTGTGACCGACTATTGAGAGAAAATTAGGAACATGGTCTATGGTTGGGAGGAAAACCTAAGCTATATAGCTAGTTGGCATATTTAATCAGATAAGTGTTCATTTAAATTTTTATTTGAATTATTTTGTAATTAATTATTTTTATGATGTCTACTGCATATGTATAACAATTATAATTATATGCTTATATTCCTATGCAAAATAAAATTGTATGGTAGAATGCATTTAGTTATGCATATCATACATAAAAGGGATAAAATAAAAAGAAAAAATCCAAAAAAATGGCTTACAGGGGTAACAAATGCAATAAAACATCCAATGATTGGCCATGGGAGCATTACATATGGTATTAGAGCCTAGGTTTACAACACTCAATCTATATGGGTTAATATTTGCTACAAAGTAAAATCGTAGATTGTTGGGAAACTATTAGATAAAATTTACAGGGAAAAGGAGAGGTTTAGATAGAGATCGAGATCAGAGTGGAGATGGAGGTGTACATTGTTTCCGAGAGTTTGAATCTCGCGATCATGGTTGATCTGCTCTGTCAGTTTCTCACAGGGCAAGAGAACATAGCTACAATTTACACTAGATGGAAGAGGGGGGAAATGATGGCGTACGCTAGGGCTTAGATGCTCTCTGCAATTGAGGAGATTGTCAACGATGGGGAGGCATCCCTCATCCATTATTTGAAGGACAAATTTAGAACCATTTCTCTGTGTAGAATGGGTTAGAGCACATTGGGATCTATCTCTGATTACATTCGATCATCATATCTGAACCATATTTGTTCTGCGATAAAGATGGGAATTTTTTTTCTTTTTATTAATTTATTGTTTTGGGTCAGATCTACACTAGCAAATTGTGACCATTCCCACACGAATCTTCCTTCAACGATTTACGTGGGTGGTTTGAAAAATCTATGACCATACACTTCGGGAGCTATCAAAAAATTATTTGGGGTGCTCAATTTGTCAATGTTGAGGCCCGATTCGCCTAGGCCTTTCGAGAAGGACGGAAAGCATGTATAAGGATAAGTCGTTACATGCCAGATTTGTATTCACAGAGGCCTGTTGGAATAGATTTGAAGATCCTGTTGGAATAGATTTGAAGATTTCTATGTCTTTGTCTCTTGTCACATAAGATATGCTACAAGAACTTAAACGAAATATCAAATACAACACAACGATATCCATCATTCAGGTAATGTATCCAATAAATATTAAAGATTCCATGTTGGATCTAGGATCTTCACCCAACTTTTACGCATTTAACACTAGTCAAGATGGATTGATATCTAAACCGACGCTTTATGAACTCTCTTCATCAGATCTTCTCTCAAACATAATAGATCATAGAGTAGTAAGGATCTTGTATTCGATGATTATGCTCACATTGCAGTCTCTGCTACAGGCAACAGAAACTTCATACGACTCTGATCCAAAACTTGAAGCATATGATTCCCTAGATTAGGAAGAACATAACTTCTTCCAATTTTTTTTAAAATCCCCCATTGGTAAATCATCATTAGTTTGGGTGCATGCTTCTGATAAGGTTTTTCAAATAATAATAATATCATACAAAATATGGGCTATCCATCACACCTACAAAATCTGATCTGTGGTGGAAGGTCTCTGTAGGATGATCAAAGTCTACATGAATACAACATTCTTCCTACAATCACCATCATCCTAAATCTGAGATTGAGAGGCGGAGCAGTGAGACCAAGTTAATCAAAGGGAGAAGGAGGTGTTTTTGGCTCTAGCTTACCCAAAGGTACAGAAACAAACCAAGAACACATAAATGGCAGACTCTCCTTAAAAAACATCCTCCAAGGGAAACCAGCAGCTACAACATTCCCAGAAAAAATACTCAATATTCCTAGTCCCTACATAGTGGAGTAAATAAATCATGTCCTCAAATTGACCATAGATCTTCCAAAAACAAATGATATCTACACAACTTATGAAGCACAAGCCATCATCTGCAGATTTAACAGTTTCTGTCCAAAACTAATGGATCTCTTCCATTAGATATTCACAAATTGGACAAAAAACTATGAAATACACCTTTTCTCCAAAGGATTCTTCTTCGTAAATTTTGCATCATCGGAGGATCGATAAAATATCCTTAAGGAAGGCCCAGGTTTTGGGGATCAATGAGACTTTCATTACCCCATGGTTCCCAGATTTTGATGCAAACACCATGATTTTATCAAGAATTCCATTTTGGGTTAGACTTCATAACCTCCCCCTTAATTTTTTACATAACCAAGTGCTAGAAAGCATTGGGAATATCTTAGGACAATTCATAAAGGTAGACATACAAAGAATGGAAGAAATCACGAATATGTGTGGAGGTGAACCTCAGTAAAGTCCTATCGGATCACATTCCCTTGTCACACAAAAAGAAAAACTAGACTCAATTCCTATATTTCAAGAACACAACCTTCAGATGCTGAATATCCCGACAAATAGGACATCTACAAAACACATGCCCTGATGCCAAGAAAGAGTCATGAAGGAAGAAGAAACTAGGAAAGAAATCCAAAGGATGGAAATTTCCCTCAAATGAGCCAAATGGGGAAGAGGATGAAGCAGAAAAGGATCTCATTCTATTGATGGTGTTGGATCCACCAACATGTCAAGGAGATCTCCCTGGTAAGAAGTCCCAACTAGATCTCATACGTTTGGAGTAGGAGTCCCAACAATGGGTAGTAATGTATTGCCTTGACTATGGTAGCATGTAGAGGTAAGTATGATAACTTTGGTCGGAATCATGTCTATGACCTTGCAACGAGTAAAGTAAGATGCATGGTGGTTCTAACACATAAGGGGAGGAAGAAATTGTGTCCCTTAGAAGCTCGTAATAGTACGCAGCCTGAAAGGAATAGACGAGCGGAATGAGATCACACACTGGAAGAAAAATAGTCCACAATCCAAAATGACAGGTTAATCCAACAACATGTCTCCAACAAGATACATACAATTCCATACAAAATAGTTCATACACAAATGTGTAAGTTAAACAACATACATTACTAAAGCAACCAAAATAGTCCAACTACAATAACAACATATGCATGAAAATGTGTTGGCTCAGTTATATTATTAAGTGAAATTTCCATCCATACATACACCATTGATAGCTACTAGCCCCAATAGTGGAACATTACAGTCAACATAGCCTGTTCCTACAAAGAAGTGTACTCACTCTACACTGTGGAGAAGCCAAGGCTTGTCAAAATACTCTCCAAGCCTTCTTTAAGAAATTCCTAGTGAAAATATTAGCTCCCAAAATCCCCTACTATGAGTTATGAGGTTATATATATAATAAAGGGTGGGGTGACCCTTGACATTCCCCTTTGACTCTTTAACTACCCTCATGACTCTTCAATTCCTTTATAAATAACTCTTTACATTACATAGTGATTGTTCACATTCCTCTAATGACACTTGGAATTTCACTTACAATGTATTTACAAATAATAATACAATTTCCACATATACCCATGTGGGATAAAATAGGCTTGAGTCAGCCTAACAAGACAAACACCATCACTCAGAAGCTTGGGGAAATACCAACTCGGCAACATCCAATTGATGGTCTTCGATGACAAACTAATACCAAGCTTGGTACTGCGCTAATGTGTCCCCATACTGTTTGGTGATGTCTTTTGGGAAACAGAATCTTATCTCCATGGCTTCAGGGTATATGGTTTTGGAACCTTTGTCCAACTCATCTTGAAGCATGCGAAACATTTTCCTAAGTGTGGCTAGACCACCAATGTACTTCTTCATGTTTTCTGCGTTGAGCTGCAAGTCATCGTTGGTGGCCTCTTGCACCATTTGCTCCATGTACCTATTGACCTCCAGTAGGACTTGGTTCTTTTTAATGGCTTGAGTGAGGGATCTAATTGAAGGGATCTTGTGTGTCCTCACTATGACATCCAAACTCTTGAAAAACCATTCATAGGAAACCTCAATACTAGTGATGAGAAGAGGGAGCTTCTCATAGTTCTAGATTAACATCTGAATTCGTGCTTTGTCTAGCTCTGCATGTGGCTTCATTATCTTCTGCAAGTAAAGTGGGGCTCCCTTATACCTCATTGTCCATTCATGTATATGTACAATAGCAGCGTGTATGTATTTGAGAGTTTGGACAATCGTTATGCATTGCTGTTGAAAACCATATAGATGGAAAATTGCCTTGTGCACAGTGACAAATCTATCATACAGTTTCCGCATGGTGGTCTCAAGAGTCGATACTTCAGCAAGTATCACTTTTCTCATCTTTACCATAGTGGATCTTGTGGATTGTTTTGTCCTTTGCCTTGCCTCTTGCAAGTCCTTTTGCATCTGATCATTCTCTACAAACAAGAACTTGACAGTTGAACTTGTGGCTTCTTCATAAGCCTTGGAGGCATCGGACATGGCAGCTAGATGTCTTCTAACATCTGACACAATCACCCTTTCCTATATATGTGCAGGTGACGCGTGATGATCCAGGAGATGCTTTCTCCGCACCTGTACAATCCTTTGATGTGACTCATCAAATGACAGATTGTACACATCCATCACCAAATCATCATCAAAGAGAACAACCTCTCCTTTCTCTCTCGGGATTGGTTCTGATTCTGGAGGTGGTGGAGATTGAGGTGCGACCTCGAACGTTCTCGGCATGAGGTTGGTATCTCAGTTCTGTGGCTCCTGTTCCAACTCCATTTTTGTTGCTTCAACCATATGCTCAATTTTCTAAGAAAGTTCCCAAAACTACACCTTCTCACCCTCTTCTCCATCTGTTGGCTACTCTGACTCCTCAACCTGTATAGGCACAGTTTGTTCTGTCATTGCGCCTTGCCTTTCTTCTTGTTCCTATTTTTGCTTCTCTTCCCTCTCTCTCCTTCTTCCTCCTTTGCAGTCCAGATGATAACCCTATGGAGATGTGATAAGAAACCTATTGCATCACCAAATTATATGTGGCAAACATTTGTAGCACATGTAGAGGCTTCTCTCTGCCAAACATCTTTGATGAAGGTGCCACCAAGTGAGGCATACCAATATGCAATGTTAAGTAATGTCTAAATCGCTTCTTGGGACATGCAAGGTGGATCCTGCTCAAATATCATCTTGTAAACCAAGATGATGAAATGGTTAGATAGCCTCGCCATGAATCCTTAGTAGCTGCGCTTAGAAAGAAACTTGCAATAATTGTTCATAGCATTATCTAATCGTGTCCATGTCCAACCCATGCTAGGAAATTGATGTTGTGCACAAATTGGATCAAGTAGGTATGCAGACATATAGAATCTCACTTTCTCATCCTTGGGCAGATTTCAGGGATTAGTCACATGCACTTTCAGCTGAAGAGTTAACATATCCAACCAGTTGAATGGCCTTCCTTCATTTTCCAATTGATCCAACACAACCAACCAATTCTATGGAAAGGTCTTTGTGCTCTCTTGATCATACAATTGGCATGCAAATATGATTAAGAGTTGGTAGGCCTTTTTGAGTGATTTAGTCATGTAGAGTTGATTGGGTGTCAACCTTCACCCAACACTTCATGATGTCTCTAGTGTTCACATTGCTATTGGGGGTGTAGAAAAGTGCATCCATGCAGTTTAGCGACTAAAGTAAGTGATACATATGATGATAGTTTTATGTCATGAAGGTAGCAAGTTGTGTTTCGCACATGGGAAGGTGGGGTACCTGCATGCAAACTTACAAAATCTTGACTTGTGGATGTTGACATAGATCTATCGATCTTCTAGATATTCCTTGAAGCTTCTTGTGAATATATCATTAATTTCATGCCATGTTATCTTCATGTCCTTCTCTATGAACAGTTTTGTGTCTGCATATACTCACAAGTTCATTGGCACCTATTCAAT
>APFE031248728.1:0-10627 GCA_000404065.3 Pinus taeda
TGTTTCAAAAAGCTTGATCTATATGAAAGTGAAGTGGAAAGCAAATCTGTGAAGGGTGATCTCTCGAGCGCTTGATCAGATCTGGGTATCCGTCTAACTGTAGCACATTGGTGATCTGCAAATTCGGCCCTAATCTGATGTACACAGGTGTTTAACGGTGCCTCTGCATAGGTACGCAGAGCAGAAGAAGGCGAGCTGCATGGGTACGCAGAGCAGAAGAAGGGTGACTGCGTGGGTACGCAGAGCAGAAACAGGCGAACTGCGTGGGTGCGCAGAGCAACAGTGGTTCAGGTGCGTACGCATAGTAAACGTACGCGGCGCGATAGTCTTTTTGGGTGCGTGCCTACTGTGACAGTACGCGGCGCGATAGTGCATTTGGGTGCGTACTGTACGCAGCGCAGTAGAAGAAGCAGTGCGTGGTCACGTACTGCAACAGAAGGAACTCTGCGGCTATACGCAGAGAAGCAGAGGGTGAAGTGCGTAGCGACGCAGGCCAAAGAAAGGAAAGCTGCGTATCTGTCTCATGACTATCTGTTGACTGAATTTTTCTATTGATAAGGCGTTCTGGGTTTAGTTCTGTGTTGTTGATCTGGTTACTGCAGCTGACTGTAAAATCTACATGTATGATGATCATTTGATGTATATGGATCCAGTTTGAAAATTTATGAAAAGTGGTCCTTGAAAAGAAGTAGGGGGTTGTAGCTCCCTTCCAGGAGAGACTGGAAAACGAGAGAGAGTTGTAGCTCTCTGCAGGTTGCAGCCTGCGTACTGGTAAAGGACTGCACCAGTACAAGACCATTGTAAAAGGAGTTTCTAATTTGAAAGAAGATAGAGACATATTGCAGCAGGTGGTTTTCACCCACATTGGGTTTCCACCTTATATCTGGTGTTCTTTGATGTGACTGTCTGTTTTTCTTGTTCATGCTCATTATTTATGGTACTGATATGCAAAAATAATTCAAAGTGTAAATAAGGAAGATTTGGTAAAAGGACTAGATAATACTGATTCACCCCCTCCTCTCAGTATTATTTTCAACACATAAATGAAATTTGCATTTAAATAAAAGTATTCAAATTACAAACTAATGAAACATGGTCTATTGCTCTGTTCCTTGGACCAAGTTGCAACAGTCTTTCACATATCATAAACTCTACCACTAAAAAAAAGAGTTGAAATAGTGGAAGCTCTGCCCCCAATACAAAGTTTAGATTCGAAAAAGAAAATCCCCATTAAGCTAGATTTGAACTTTTTCCTCTTTTCTATACCTATAATCCCCTATACAACAGTGCTTTAGAGCCTCTAGTTGCAGGGAAGAGGAACCCTTTCCTCATTCTCCAAACTGTTATTTAATTAAAAAAAAAACTAAAAATGGAGAACTTTTGAAGTTGTTGCTATCAATCTTCCATCTTCTTCCTTGTTGGTCCCTTCTCATTGCTCCCAATATGTTGTATTTAATTCCACTCAAGAGATCTCCTGCCATAAACTAATAAAAATAAATTAAATTACATACTAGAAATCAGAAAAACAAACTCTCATGAAATTGCTAAATCAAAATAAATAAAATCTGAAGAATTTTTCATCCTACGATTGCTTCAAATGGATCTGATTAGCCTTTGAATCAACACTGGAGAATGCATTAGTTGTAGCAGTTTTCCTAAGTCAACTAAATTTGCCCAAATTAAATTAGGAAAAATCCAATTGTTGTTGCAAATTCGACACTTTATCTTCTGCTAAATTTTTGGGTCATTAAATGATTAAATCTGCTAAATTTAACATTTCCATATTATTCTCCTCATTCTTATCTTTCCAACAAGCTATTATGAGCTTCATTTGGTCAAGTAAATCTTGAGATATATATTTCCAAAGTTAAAATGTCAAAACTACGAGAATTCTAAAAAATGCATATGCGAGCCAAAATTAAACATTTTAAATTAAAAAATATAGTCTTAAATTAATTATACAATTAAAATTAAATAATTATTAAATTGATTACAATTATTATATTATTATTATTTTTTATTTTTTATTTTATTATTATTATTTTTATTATTTTTTTTGTTGAATTAAACTATTCTATTATGTACATGAAGCCAAGATACATTTATATTCGAGCTAATAGAGGGATCCTTCTGCCAGAGATAATGGCAGAGTGGATCAACCAGGTGTAGCCAGGAGAAAGACTGCTTGTTGCATGCGTTTGAGACCCAAAAAATTCCCACGTAGGGGAGAACCTAACTGGCGTTCTTGCTAGCCACCAAAACAGAGGACCAGACCCATATGATTCAAAAAAATTCCCACGCAGGGGAGAGCCAAACTGACCTTCTTTCCCAACCCCAGAACAGAGGAACGAACCCCAGAATAACCAACTCTTCTGCTCAGCGTTGGCAGAATACCTCTGAGACAGAATGACATGAATAGACAAGACGAGACGTAGACAACCAGAGACAAGTGGACAGAGAGACCTGACCGATGAGACCATGAACCAAAACCAGAACCAAGCAGCAAAACCTGAATCGATGCGGCAGGCTATTCCTCCGGCTCCTCCTCCACGATTGGACATGGTCTGTAATAATCCTCGTCCTGCACCGTGGCTTCAGTTTCCACGACCGCTAGAGGTTGGCGCTGGCTGCTTTCCTTCTGCGAATTCGGTAATTCTGCAGCTTTCCCCTTGTCTGCCTGGGCCAAATTAGCTTCTTGGGCCTCGTCCCTCGGAGGAGCAAACTCAGGCGGAGCACTGGAGCTGCCATCGTCCACAGGTTCATCGATGAACAGAACGGAGATGTGGGCGTTTATGCGCGAGTGGTTCAGGTGACTTTCGAAGGAGAAGATAGCGGAGCCAAAGAAGGGAGCAGCCGAGGTCCCAGGGGAGCTAGCCTCCATGAATTGTCTAGGCCGGATAGGATTGGCTGCTGCAGAGCTAGGGCAATGGCAGAAACAGTGACAATGAGGGCAGTGGCCTGGTGGACGGGTCTCCTCATCAGCCGAGCGCTGCGAGGTCCCTCCTCTGCTGGTGCCACGACGACTCAACAGCCTCTGACGCTCTCGGACCATGTTAGCAGGGTAATGCAGAGAATAATCAACCTGGACGGGCAGGCCTAGGCTATAACAGAACAGGGCAGAGTTCGAATTAACCAGGACCAACAACCGAATTAACCAGGATTCAGGCCAAGTGTGGTCAGGGATGCAGAGGGGGCCTCTGTTTATAGAGCTCCCAGCTCTACCTTGGAGGTCGTCCGCCATTAAGGTGGCTATCAAATCCATAGCAGAGCCAAACTGAACAGTGCAGTTAAGTGAGGCCGGGGCTTTAATGCACCCAGGCTGCCGTCCTGTGGCTATTAAAGCCACCTTCCGGGATCGACCTGCTCCACCGCTTCCTAAGTCAACATTGCGCATTGTCGGCATGTGGCCTCCATGAGACCCCTGTCCCATCAACCGCCTTAACTAGTTGGCACCCGCATCCGGGGAATTGATTACAATTATTAAGTCAACTAATTAAATAAATTATATACAAATTAATTATAATTATAAAAATAAATCATAATTACAAATTATTAAATTAATTAATTAGAGTAATAAAAATACAAATTAATTTAAATTAAAATAATTTAATTTAATTTATTAAAATATAATAATGGGAATGTGTGTCAATGGTGGATTGGAGGCTCTCTTAATGGAAAGGAGTTAGGAGGCTTTATACAAATGCATGAGAGATTAGGAGGTTGGGGAGTTATACGGAGGAAGGATGGGATAGGGAATTTCGGGTCTCGGAGGGATATCTTGGGGTATATTAAAAAAGTTACAAGATGGAGGAAGTTCGAGGTGGGGAGGGCTTGCGATAAGGAGGAAGGAGAAGAAGAGGCCACATGGAGTGGTCTCATTTTCTATAAATTACAATTACTTATGAATATTAATCTTGGGATCTCGAATTTCCCTAACTTGGAATTAAAATAGATTTGTGATAGGTAAAAAATATTAATTTTATAATTTTAATTGTTATACAACTTTGGTTGTGGTAGTTTTGTAGGATTTATAGTAAAATAAGATAATAATTAATAAAATTAATTAGAAATCAATATTTATATTTTGACAGTAATAATTTACAAAGATTAAAATAATATACATTTTTAGTTCAGGGGTAAAAATTATTGAACTTTGGATAATCACCATTTGTAATGCGCGAGCCTAAATGAGATGAAAAGAGAACTAATGGAAAGCTAGTAAAAAATTGAATGTAATGAAGCGATCATAATGGAAATCTAAAGAAAACAAAAATCTCGCGGAATTAACCAAAAGAAAATATCAAAAGGTGATATGCCCAGAATTTATGTAGAGGGTACCCATTATTATTATGAAGATAATAAGTTAAAAATGGGGGGTTTTGATTTTACCACAACATAAGGTTACACCTACAACTACATTATGCAATTCTACCTCCTTCCTTGTCTATGGCAAGGAAGCTATCCTACCAACTAATGTAGATATGACTTCAATTACCACAAACTATTATGGAAGAACCTTGTCAAAAAATGTAGGAGCAAATTGAAAACTTATTGAAATTAGAAGGAAAAAGAGAGATCAAGCCAAACAAACATTTATTGAACAATTTTTCAATTAGTAGTTAAAATTTTGAAACTCGTGATTTAGTTCTAAAATGGATAAAGCCCATGAGGAAAAAGGAAAACACGCAATTTTTCAAAAACTTTAACTTGGACCATTTCAAATATTTGAAAAAGTGGGTCCTTCAACATCTAATCTATAATCATGGCAGGGGGAGAAATAAACCCTCTCTATAAATGGACAAATAAAAAAAAAGTCTCGTAAATATGTAAAAATAGTTTTTTTTTTCAAGAAAAAAGCGTAACTTTCTATTAAGAAATGAAAGTTACATATAGCAGATCCCACTGAGTGCATTCATCAATTGTCCCATGGACCCATAAAACATGAACCGATCTAAAAACCATGTAAATCCTTGCCATAAAAAACTATAACAATCGATAAAGTTTATACATATCAGTGTAAAAAAATAGAACTTGTCTATCATAGAAGGACCTAAATAAGCATCAAAAATATAATATGCATGTTTGTTGATAGATATCCTAATCATCTAAAAAATAACAAAAATAACTGCTACTACAAAATATGCATTTTGAACCATATCTGATGTTGTAGTGATCTGAAAATTTAAGCTTCAATAAAAGACTAATTTTGATATTCTTGTATCCTCTCATATGTATGTTCTAGAACCTGCCAAGTGCCCATATGTTGTCAAGAGCCCTCCTTAGAGAAGACTTTTGCTTCATAATTTCTTTCTTTGTAGATGTGACTACAGGATATGTGGTCAAATAATTGTTTTAGTTGTAAAATTTCTTCAAGATAGGAAGGAGTGCGTGGCTATGATAACATTGAGTAGCATTGAACCAGTTAATAACGTTCAATGAATCCCCAAAGATTTGTATAGATTGATAGTTATGTTCCTAAGCCAAACAAAGAAGTAGTTTTAGAGAGAGAAGTTCGACATAATTGTTGGAACCTAGACCTATATACTTTTAGGAAGTGATGCTCATTGAGATAAAGGATGAGACCTCCTCCGCATGATCTATCTTCATTGGATGCACCATCAAAATATGACTAAATAATTTGCTTGTTAATTACTTCCTCGACAATGACCCTTGCTTGAATATGTAAAAAATATTACTATATATTTTCTTTTTTACTTGTTCCTTTATTTTCTTTTGTTTATAATAATTCTCATACTTTCATTTCTTTTCTTTTAATTTACTTCTTTTATCGATTAGTTGAAAGCTTAGTTGTTGATTATTGTTAGACTTTTCGCTTCACACTTAATGAACTTATATTTATCATAAATCATTATCATGGTTTTCATTAATTAATTTTTTATAAAAATTATGATCCTAAAAGTATGTAAATTGTCATTGTGATACATAAAACTTTTGTATTTGATTTTTTTTTTTAATTTTTTTTTTCATTTTCAAGGAAAATGTTTAATTCATTATTTTTCTTAAGATTTCATTTAGTTCATAGTAAAATGACAATTATTAAAGAAATTAGAAAGGAATAAATCAAGAAGGCGTTGATGGGTAGAAATGACCACTTATCAACAAGAGAAGACAACCCATACCAAGGTTTTTTAAATAATCCAAGTCGTTCGGTGTGATTGTTTTTGACAAGTTTAGTGGCTCCGTTAACCAAATAGGTCCTTTCCTTGTGAGAAAGAAAGCATTAAGGCTCTCCTAAGTACCCTACATTAATATTTACAACTTGTTAAAGTTTAACAATTATATACAAATATACAAATTATAGAATCATTAGAAGTAACTCTAACTGGTGCAAAAAGAATATTATAAAGAATTTTAAAATAATTTAAACTCTAAACAGAAAGAACAATTATAAACTACAAAATAAAATCAAATTTTAATGCGAAGATAAATTGAAAAACAATAAGAGAGATCACAACTGACTCATTAACTCTTCGCAACAACCTGGAATAAATTTCAAATCACTTTAGTGAATTCACAAATTAAAAATCATAAAAGAAATAGAATGCGGAGAGAGTATGTATATATATATATAAAACTTGGCTAAGAGCATAATATTAATTAAGCGACTATTTTTACTATCTTATTAACGAGATATCATTAATTCGTTATGAACTAGAGACATCTCATCATAACACTGAATAATGAAAACATAGATAAAGAAAGTAAAACAATCAAAGTACTAGTTCAATTTTCATTAATGACGTATTTGTGATAATTTCAATTTACTAAAGACATTCCATAAATTTAAATGCACACCATGCGAAACTCAGACTAAATACTATTGATGACAATCACAAAAAATAATCGAGTATGTAACTTGAGCAAACAAAATTTATAAATGGTGGAAAGAAAAACGAATATTTGAAACATTAACTTCAAACAAATAACATTAAATTCAAACTTTAGGAATTTTTGAGTCACAGTCAGAGAAATCTTAGAACTTTGAACAGGTAACAATGAAATACTATAAATGGAACAATTGTGTCTTTGTATTAAAAATCATTTAATATTAAAAACTTATGACAAACTGTATAAACAAAAATTTCAGTGTCACCAATTGAGAATTTATTCTATTCAATCCCCCCCTATCTCAATATTTGATACTATATTTATACAACAAATATCCCCATACAAATGATCAAATACCAAAATAAAGATCATTGTTCCCAAAATCTAGGAAATATTGTTTATGTTGACACTTAATCATCAGGATTAGGTGAATAAATATAATCAATGTAAATAAATAATAAGAGATATGAAAAATCATCAGAAGATGAAGTGAACAGTCTCCCTCATGTATATAATAAAGACCAACCTGAAGGAATAATACGAATTGATTTGTTTTGAGGAGTTACTGCCTAGTCTGACATGGTATCAGAGCCAACTCCTGAAATTAGTTGTAACTCCCTTTTGCCAGTTTCTTGCAGTCTGACCCCCTGTGGAGTCTATCTATTGCGCTCTCTGGGCTCTCTGCCATAATTATTGTCTGCGCCATTCTGTGCTCTGTGTTACCCAATACGTGGCTTCTGTGCATAACCCTCCACAGTCGCTGCCACTGTCTAAATGCTGCATTTTCTGCGTGTAGAAGGAGTTTTGGGTGTTAGAAGAATTCTCTTTTGAGGGGACAAGTCATGGTTCTTAGAGTCTTTTGACTGTCTGACTGCATCTCATCTCTGGCTATCGCATATGCATATGTGTTACCAGAATGCATTCTCTCTAGTGTTTCAATAGGTGCTACGAGATGCTCGCATGGTTTCAATTAAACAATTCCCCTGCACATTGATTCCTTTTACAAACAGTTGGAAGGGGTTTTGTAATTATAATGGTAATAACTATCGCTCCATTGAGAATATTTTGAAAGATGTATAAGAGGTCTACGTCTGCACTGAGGAATGGTTTTAGAAATCTAATATAATTAGGGCACACAATTTTCTGCACTTGTTGCACTCATTCTGCTTGTTTTGATTCTTGGACCAGTGGCTTCAAAGCATAGCCCAGCGCTAGTATTAAATACCTACGTGTTCTTATCCTGGAATTTTGATTTGAGTTGCTGGAATGGTACCATTATTTATGATGTTGCGGGTTTGTAATACGTAATACCATTGTTTATCTTGAACACTAGCCATATGTTGAACGCTGCCCATATATATTGAAGTCTGTTGTATTTTCGCTTCCTTAATACACAGTCTTGGGGTTGTATATTGAACGCTGCCCATATATATTGAATTATGTTGTATTTACGCTGCCTTAATACACAGTCTTGGTGTATTACATTGATCTTTGGTCCGACCATATATTGAATGCTGGTATCACCATATGCTGCCCCACTCGTGTATGCGTTGAAGTTTTTTTTTTTTGGCATATAAAAATCGTTGAATGCCATGAAAAAAAAAGGTCATGGGTCAAAGCACTGTGGCATGAAGTGTTGAATGCACTGTACAATTTTGTGTATTTATAGTCTTGGGTATTGAAATTTGTTGTCCAGTCATATCAGAATTATATTTTTTCCCATTAAGAGTAAAATTTTGTAGAAAAAGTTTTTGTTACAGTATGCATTCAATCATATCCATTGTGGGAATAGTTCTCACTAGCAAGGAGAACTATCTTGAGTGGTCCGGGATGATAAAACACACCCTCATTTTCAATGAGTTGTGGAAAGGAGTGTGCATTGGAGACGGAGACAAACAGGCAAAACAACCTACATCAGACAAAGAGCTCGCCATTTGGGAAAACAAGAACAACAAAGCCTATGCATTAATTGCAACATCTATAAGTGAAGAGGTGAGTCGCCATATTACGCCATTTTCAACTGCTTTTGAGGCCTTACAAAAGATGAAAGAACTCTATGACTCACATTCTGCACTTGAAGTTGTTCAACTCATGATTAAACTCTTTACTCTTGAATTGAAAAATAGTGATCCTCTTGCTAGCGCATCTAAAGTAAAGTCTATAATGCATGATATCCAAGCCACTAAGATTGATTTGGATATTCCTCTTATCGCTTTTCTCAAGGCACTTTATTCTACTTACTCCAATAATCTTGAGCCATTGGAAGCAAATGGAAATATTAAAGACATTACCTTTGACTCTCTTGTGAAAAAATTTGTTGAAAGAGAGAAAGCTTTTGGAAATAAGACAACCCCTGAATCTTCTGAAGAGGCTGTGTGCCTTGCTCATAAAGAAAAGCATCATAAAGAAAAGCATCCTGCTCAAGATTCTTCTAGAGGAAGAGGCAGTTGAAGAGGAAGAGGAAGATATTTCAGAGGCAGGGGGGGCAGACACTCTCAAGGAGAAAAGGCAGATTTGCACTACATACGTTACAAAAGAAATGGATCACATGATGCTCTACATGCAAGCTACCATGGGACAAAATTGAGTAGCAAAGAAATCAATAGAAAGGTAAATTGATGATACAAATAAAGGTAAAGCACCTGAATCCTCTCACTATGTTGTGGCACAATGTAATATTGGAGTAAATGAAGATTTATTTAATGCTTCACTTGCTTCGTGGAAAAATGATTGGTTGCTTGATTCAGAAGCAACTTGCCACATGACTCATAGAAAATATTTTTTTGAAGAATTTACTGACAATGTTGATGGAGCAGTATACTTTGCGGACCAATAAAAAATCAAGCCATCAGGGCTTGGAACAATCAGGCTTAAACTGCTTGGTCTTCCAGACTTTCTTTTGCATCATGTTCTATATCTCCCACAGCTCAAGATAAACTTGTTGTCCTTGGTCCACATCCACCAGCAATGTCACTCTATTCATATGATTGATGGCAAGCTTGAGGTGAGAAAAGAATCTGACCACTCACTTTTCATGAGGGGAATAGAAGAAGAAAGGATTCTCAAGCTGCAAGGTACCTCTGCTCGTGCACAATATTTCTCATACAATTCTCATTATGAGGAAGGTACACTTCCATCAAGTCTATTATGGCATGCTAGACTTGGACATTTGAACTATGACAGCTTCCGCTTGTTGAAGAAAAATGGTGTTGCTGGTTTGCCTACAATTCCTAGGAAATTTAAGCAATGTGATGCTTGCATTCTAGGAAAGCATAGCAAACAGTCTTTTCATGACTCACATTCAAGAGCACATAGAAAAATTGAACTCATTCATTCAGATTTATGTGGTCCAATACCTGTTATTTTTGCAAATGGAAATAAATATATGATGACATTTATTGATGACTACACCAGAATGTGTTGGGTTTATTTATTGAAGAACAAATCTTATGCTTTTCAAACATTTAAGAGCTTTCATAAATGGATTGAAAATGATGCACAATGTCATATTGGGTCTATTTGCACTGATAATGGAAAGAAATACACATCAAATGAATTTGAAAACTATCTTCGCCAACATGGGATCAAACATCAAACAATTGTACCTTATAATCCCCAACAGAATGGTGTAGCTGAAAGAGTGAACAGGACAATCTTAAATATGGTACGATCCATTATCTTCTTAAAAAATGTAAAGATAATGTTTTGGGCTGATGTTGTTCTATGTGCTGCATATATAAAGAATAGATGTCCATCTAATGCTATTAGAAACAAGACT